>PVJA010034469.1:0-22521 GCA_004027025.1 Myocastor coypus | reverse complement strand
TTCTGTTGTTTTTTTTTTTTTTTTTTTTTTTTTTTTTTTTTTTTTTTTTTTTTTTTTTTTCTTGTTTCAGAACCTTTGTTTATTCACTCATTTTTATGGCTGGCTCAGCCCGCCCCGAAGGTAGGGCTGGCGCAGCATGTGGTGCTGGGGATTGAACCTCGGTCCCTGAAGCTGCCCAAGCCTTCCCATGCAGGCGCTTTAGACCACTGAGCCATCCCGCCAGGCCCCTTCTCTGTCAGTTTTGAAAGATAGTTTTGTGGGGTACCTAAGTCTGAGTTGATGATTATTCCCTTTTAGAACTTGAAATACTTTACTACAAGCTCTGTTTGACCTGAGTGTGCTGAGAAGTTAGCTGTTACTCTTGTTTTGTTTGTGTATTTTGTGCAGTGTCTCACTATACAGCTTGAACCTGCAATCCTCTTGTTTTCAGCCTTCCCAGAGCTGGGATTACAGGCGTGTGCCACCATGTCCAGACTTGGTCACTGGTCCAGCTTGCTCAGGGGCAGGGCTGGTGAGGCATATGGTGCCAGGGATCAAACACTGGCCCCTGTGCTTGCCTGAGCAGGTGCTTAGTCCTCTGAGCTATCTTGCTGGTCCTTTAGCTGTTATGCTGATGGGCTTTTTTATAGGTGATTTATTTCTTTTCCCTGACAGCTTTTAAGATTCTACTTTTTTTTTTTTTTTTTTTTCAGGACTGGGGATTGAACTCAGGCCCTTGTGTTTGCCAGGCAAGCACTTATTCTACTGAGCTATCTCCCCAGCCCCAAGATTCTACTCTTGTGTTGAATTTCTGGAATCTTGACTATGATATGCCTTGCTGTAGATTATTTTTATTTTTATTTATCTATATTTAGTACAAGGTATACAAGATCTCACTACACAGGTCAGACTCATAAGTGATCCTCCTATTTTCAGTCTCCCAGGGCAGGGCCAGCATGGCATGCCTATGTAGATTATTTTTGATCATGGCTAATTAGAGTTTTTTTTTTTTTTTTTCTAATTAGAGTTTATATGCCTCACATTGTGTCAAATTCTTTTTCTCTACCAGGGAAGCTTTCTGTTATGACATCTGTGAGCAGTTTTATCGTGCTATCTTCTGCTTTTTCTTTGACTCTAAGCATTCTTAAGTTCTTCTTTTCCTTATCTAGTAGCTGCTGAATTGATTTCTCATGGTCCCTTGCTATTTTTAAGAAATCTTTCTTTTCATGATTGCTAATTGCAAGCCTGTCTTCTATATCTGAGATCCTGTCCTCGCATTGATCTAATGTACTGCAGATACTTTCAGTGGAATTTTTGTTCTTCTGGATATCTGCTTGAATTTGCCTTATTGATTCCTTTTCTTTTCTGTGCTGAGCATTCCTGGCTTACATAATTTTTTTAAACTTTTTTTTTTGGTCTACATATACTCTAAAGTCACTAAGTATGGATTCATTGTGGACATCATCTCTGTAGTTATTTGAGAAATTACTTGATTTGATTTTCTCTAGAGCCTCATTCAGTTGTTTTGTTGTTACCACTTTAGAGAGGCCAGATGGGTGGCTTTTGGACTGTCCCAACTCCTGGCCGCCACCCCCCAGTTTACCTTTGGGTGTCACAGGTTGCGGTTGCACCTTGTTTAAGTGCTCTCCCATTTTCTTTGTACCTTGTTTAAGTGTCCTCCCATTTTCTTTTCTTTTTTTAGTTTAATTCCTGGAGTGATGCTTGTAAACTGCTTCTGGTGGCTTGCTATGGTGCTAATATTTAGAGCTCTTAGGGGAAATGACTACTTCTCTGAGTTATGTTCCAGGCATAACTGGTTTTGGGGTTTTCAGTCAGTTGGGAAAGCCTATGTCTTCAGTTTGTTGAGGGTGAGAAGTTGCTGCCTATGCTAGCCCCTGCTTCTTTGGCACTGTGCCACATTATTATCTGTGACTCTTAGTTAATCGCAGTCTTGAAATACAAGGAAGAACGGCTGCTTAGAACAATTATGTCACTTGGCTAAAGTGACACCATTAGTAATAACAGTAGCATCTGGGCCAAGGATGTAGCTCAGCAGCACAGTGTGAATGGTAAGCACAAAGCTCTGAGTTCAATTTCTGGTACAAAAACAAAACAAACAGCATCAGTCATTGCTGAGAAAATGTCAAACTGAGCTAACCATTAATTTACCATCTTTAATCATATGAACCAGATTTGTGGTTATGTAACAAAATCTAAAACCAGCAAATTACACACAGGGCATAAATAAGTTTATAGTATGTCAGTTTTACCCTCAGGGATTAAATTTAAAAGGGGTTAGGAAAAAAGAGTTAGAAGAGGAAGAGTTTAGTAGTAAGGCTGGAGGACAAAGGGGGATCATTCTAACTCTGGGAAACTGTTGCATAAGACTGGTGAGAAAGAGAAAAAGAAGAGATAAGAACATAGCAGAACAACAGCTGTGGGGCCAGTGAGATAGTTGGCAGACTAAAGTGCCTGCTTAGGCAAGCTTAGTTAGGCAAACTAGTGCTGGGGAGGCTGAAAGCAGTAGGGTCACCATGAATCCAAGCTGCGTAGTGAAACCCTATAACAAGCAAATACATTTTTAAAAAACCTTAAGAGAATAGAAATCATGTTTACACTCATGAAAACAAGGTGAAACAATGAGGGCTGGGGAGACAACTCAGTGGCATAAGTACCTGCCTAGAAAGTGCAAAATCCTGAGTTTGATCCCTGGTTCAAGGAAAGAAAAATAAAGAGAAAGGAAGGAAGGAAAGAAAAGCAGGCAGATTGAAGAAGAAAAAACTAAAAACCCTACAATAAATGAGAGAGAGAGAGAGAGAGAGAGAGACCACTTCTAAGTTTGTCTGTGCTGTCAGTGGTAGGAAACAGGAGGATCACAAATTTAAGGCCTGGACAACTTGGAGGCACAAAATGGACTGGTGACATAGCTCTGGGCTCAAACCTCAGCATTATAAAAAAAAATTTTAGAAGATTTGTCTCTGATTCAGGTTTGGTTTTGGCTTTTTTGTTTTAGGATGTGGCTCTCTGTTTTTTATGTGGGTCTCAGAACTCCTGTATTCAAAGATTCTCGTGCCTCAGCCTCTCCAGCAGCTGGAACTATGAGCACATGACACACTGGATGGCTGGCAGAATATTTAGATGACACAATTTTCCAGGGAGAAAGGTTGTGATGTAAAGTTGGGTGGGATTCTTCATGAGTTGGAATTGACTCTGAAGTAAATTGTTGAAGTGATTTCTTGAAATACTTCAAATAATTTCTCCATGTACATAAATATGAAGTAGCCTATTGTAAGCTAGTTGATTGATTGGACAGATTGTAGCTAGACAGAGTTGACCTTTGTTCATCCTTTGTGTCCTCCACCTCCCAGGATGTAACTGGGTGATTGTTCTCACTCCTGGGAAGTGCTGGAAGAGGCTCAGAGGCTCAACCTTTGCCTGGCAAATATAAGGTCTTGAGTGTGATTCCCTGTACCTTAAAAAAAAAAAAAAAAAAGAGGTGGCAGAGGGTAGGGGGAATCGGGCTGTGAGTGCACATGTGTGTACATGAGAGTGAGCAAATTCTAGGCTGGGACTCTAGGAGCAAAGAAGAGACTTGTTGCTCCCATTGTTGTCTGTGAACCAAGTAGGAGCTTTAGTTTCTATCCAAGTGGCACTACTGTGATTGTTCTGTCTTTCTCATACTTCTCTCCCTCTGCACTGAATGGTGGTCCCCTTCTCCACGTACTTTCCACACTGCTTTTACAGCAAGCCCTCTTTCCTGGATGGCAATGGTGAGCACACTGTGGCACCCAGGGAATGGTGGGAGGCAGCTTGGTTTCTTTCCTTTATTTAGGGCCATTCAGAATGTTTTTGTCTGGCTCAGTTCCTGTTGGACATTTCCAGTTGAATGCTCTGTTCACTTTTCTGCTGAGGGCTTGGTGTTGACCCCATAGAGTACAGGTCCTGGCTGCATAGGAGCATTTGCTGGACATGTTCCTTAGCCTTTTGGCCTGTAAACTCAATTACTTTATGGTTAGACTTGTTCTCATGTCCTGTCTGTTACGGTGACTCCTTTTGCTTTCATCCTGGAAGATGACCCCATCAGATTGTTTGAGGAATTCCCCATATCTCTATCTCTTGTCTGGTTTAAGATTTTAAACTTCCTCTCTTGATGTTGCAAAAGAGAATGCAGTAGCACTGTGAGGCCTCCCCCTACTCCCTTTTGTCTATTTGTCAGGCCTCCTTGCCCAGGGTGCCAGAGGTGTGGCTACTATCCTTTGTGTCACATGTTTACTAATAGTTTAGTTAATAAGTCTTCCTGTTACTCACAGGTGATTCTTGAGGTTGAAATGACACAGGACCTGCCTGTTAGTGGGCTGTAGGATTCATTGACACATTGACATTACCTGCATATCACTGTTTTGTTCTTTACCCACTGTAGTAGGTTCTCCACACTACATCTCCTTTTCAGAAATACCTAGCTCTTCTGTTTCAAGTCCTGTGTGTGTTAGTTGGTTGATAACTACTGCTTTTTTTTTTTTTTTTTTGGTCTTTTTTGATTCAGGGTCTTGCTATACAATTCAGGCTGGTGGCGGTCCTCCTGCCTCAGCCTCCTGAGTGCTGGGATTACAGGCATGCACCACTATGTCCTGGCCTTAGTTGTTCTTAAAGCCCACATGAGCTCTGTTGATTTGTGACTTGAGGCCAGGCCCTTGCTGGAGCAGCCACCCTGACAAAGCCTCACTGGTCTTAGCTGTGGGACTGGTCAGATCAGGATAAGTTAGGTTCTGTTAGGCTGTGGGTCTAGTGGAGCTTGGTGAGAGAACCTGGTTCCATCTGTGTAGCCCTTCTTCAAAGTGCTCTGAGCCATTTGTGGAGATGTGCAGGCATATTTTTGTGGTTGTCCTAAGCCCTTCCCAAATAAAACTACAGCAGAACTGAGGTTCTACAGCAGAACCTCAGATGAGGCATTTCATGTAATAAAGCACTTGCTTGACTTATAAAAGACACTGGGTTGGGCCGGCCAGATACCTCAGCAGCTTAAAAGTGAGCTTAGGTGCTAAATGAGACAGGGTGTGGTGGCATGCTTCTGTAATCCTAGTGCTTGGGGAGGCTGAAAAGCAGGCACCCCGGAAAGTCCCACCACTCAGGAGGCTGAGGTAGGAGAATTAAAAATTGAAGCCCAGCTGGGACAGTATTTTAGCAGCAACCTGTTTATTTTTATTTTATTTTATTTTTTTCTTGTTTCAGAACTTTTGTTTATTTTTATGGGTGGCTCAGCCTACTCTGAGGGCAGGGCTGGCACAGCATGTGGTGCCAGGGATCGGACCTCGGTCTCTGCAGCCGCCTAAGCTTTCCTAAGCAGGTGCTTTAGACCACTGAGCCATCCTGCCAGGCCCAGCAGCAACGTGTTTAAAAAAAAAAAAAAAATTAAGTGCAGGGAAAGTGCTGAGGAATATAGTTTAATGAGAAAGTCTCGGGTTGAATCTCCAGTACCATTAACAATATAAACCAGTAGCTGTTAGCTTTAAGCAAATGAGATAACCTATGGACATTAGGTCAGTCTCTTAAGCTTTTAGGAGGTAAAGTTACATATAATTAAAGCATGTATTTGAAATTTGTCTTTCAAATTCTTGTGTTTGAATAAAAGTATTTTGTTACACCAGATATAGTGTATGTATGCCTGTAATCCCAGCACAAGAGAGGCTAGGTAGGAGGATCATGAGTTCAAGGGAAGTCTGAGCTACATACAGAGATCCAATCTGGGGGTGGAAAAAAAAAACAGTATTTTATTACTGTGGTGGAAATATCAGAAAAATTTCCCTCTCCCTGGGTGCTGGGGTTTAACCCAAGGATTTAGAGTCTGGTGCATGGTAAGCCTGTGCTCTACCCCCTTTGAAAAGCTATGTGTTTCTTTTGTACTGCTGTGAGTTGAATCCAAAGCTTCACATGTGGTAGCCCCAGATTTGCTACCTCTAAACTACATGCACATCCATATATAGAGTCCACCACAAAAATATATATACACTTCAGGAAAAGGAAACCTTGTATAAATATTGTAATACTAAATTTATTGAGACATCATGAGGTTAATAAATGTTACCTTTGTTTTTGTTTTGCTTTTGTGACAGGGCCTTCCTATGGAGTCTGGCCTTTAATTCACTTGAACTCTAAGCAACCCTCCTGCCTCAGCCTTCCAAGTGCTGGGATTACAGATGTGTGTGACACCATGCCCATTTATAGGTTCCTTTGGCTTTAACAACTACAAGAGATGCTCAAAGTGTGGCCATTAGCTTATAGACATTTGTTAGTATGGCAAACTGCTGCTTAGCTAACTGTGGTCATTGAGATTGATTGCTACGCGTGCATTTCCAATTTCTTTAAGAACTGACAGGGTAGTGGATTTTCTGCAATATTTTGGTAAGTGTTAGGTCTGCATATGAGCATAACACCACCCATCGGAAAACATCATCCTATTTTTCTTTTCCTGAAATGTGTATATTTTTTGGCAGACTGCATGTGTGTGTTTCACTGTACAGTTGAGACTGGCCTTGAACTTACAGCAATCTTCCTGCCTCAGCCTGCCAGGCTTACTGTTTCAAGGTTTCTGTCATGCTGAGGAGGCCATATCTGATACTCCAGCACAGTCAGATGTTTTGTTAAAAGGGCCAGGTGCGGTAGCACATGCTTGTAACCCCATCTATTCATGAGATTGATATGGGAGGATCACATGTTTGATCCCAGCCTGGGAAATTTAGCAAGACAGTCTCAAAAAAAAAAAAAAAAAAAACCAACAACAACAACAAAAAACATATATATATATATAAAGGCTGCTGAGATTATAGGCCTGCACCACTGTGTCTAGCATTTTATTTGGGGACAGGGTCTTATTAAGTTGCCTAGGCAGACCCTGAACTCCTGAACTTGCAGTTCTCCTGCTTTAACCTTCTGAGTAGCCAGGATTAGAGGTCTGTGCCACAGCACCCAGAAAACAAGATATTCTTGAGCTAAGTCCAACTTAAGTCTTTTAGGAATTTATAACTCTGAAGTACTTTGGATTTGGGGTACTAACCCAAGGGTGCTGACACAGAAAGAAACTTAAGGAAGACATTCTTATCCTGAAGTTTACTCCTAACAGCATGTGCCTTTCGAGAGGATTTGTCATCTCTCAGCAGTTTTGTTTAGTTTCATTTTTGGTGTTTGTAGGGATACTAGGCCTTATCAGTGAATTCAGGACTTCGTGCGTTCACCACAGCTTGTTTTGAGGTGACAGTGACATGTTTGTTACCTCTTGGTGCTGTAGTACCTCTCTCTGCCACCTTTCCTCTGATATGTGCCCCAGTCTGAGAGATGACCACAGGGGATGCAGATTCCAGTCCAGATACTGAAAGACTGTTCCATATATCCTGCATTTGGAATTATCTCCTGACCCTAAGAGGTGTTTGATTCTTGCTGAGTTCACAGAGGCCCTGGGGAATTTGTGAAGAAGGAGGAGTCTAGAGAATTTTTATGGATGTATCATTCTTTTTTTTTTTTTTTCTTATAGGCATCAGTTTGTAGAAAATAATTTAATACTAAAAATGGGTCCAGTGGATAAGCGAAAGGTGAGTTGGATCCCTACTGCTCTTCATCATCAACTTCTTCTTCCCACCTCTACCTTGGCCCACTGCTTCCTTGGGCTCCTACTAATGTATTGGATATAGCACCTTCATCCTGGCATAGTCTTTAGAGATTGTTGCCATGTTTTATGGCCCAGGAAAACCTAGGTCCTCAGGAAAGCTGTCAGAGCCCCACTGGAATGCTGTAAGAAGCATGTGGAAAAACCAGCCTTGTGTTCTTTCTCTGGAACCTGGCTTCCCAGTACTGCATGAGGCCAGGCTTACTGTTTTAAGGCTTTTGTCATGCTGAGGAGGCCATATCTGATACTTCAGCATAGTCAGATGTTTTGTTAGAAGGGCCAAGTGCAATAGCACATGCCTGTAGCTCTATCTCCTGAGACTGATGCAGGAGGATCACATGTTTGACCCCAACCTGGGAAGTTTAGCAAGATAGTCTCAAAATAAAAAAAATATATAAAAGGGGCCGGGGAGATAGCTCCATGGCACAAGTGCCTGCCTGGCAAGTGCAAGGTCATGAGTTCGAACCCCGGTCCTGGGGGGAAAAACAAAATGCTACAGATATAGCTCAGTGCTAGAGTATGCCTGAGTTAGAGTCCTGTAAAAACAGACAGGGCCCTTAAGGGTGCTTGTGCATTATGATTTATGGACTGGACAGAAAATAATCAGACTCTGTACTGTCATAGGCTCATACTGAGTATGGGCTTCTGACTACCCTTCCTGGCTATGCAGCCTCCATGTATGAGTGTGTCCACACCAGCAGTCTATGGCCTGGTTCATTTAGCACAGTGCACTGTGCCTTGAAAGAACTAAGTGCTCAGGGGCAGTGGGCTGGCTGCCTGTTGGCAGCAGGGCCCTATGCTTATGTATTTCTGACCGTAGAAGTTGGGCCTAAGTGGGAGCAGGTGTCACAGGTGAGTGAGTAGGGAACTGGGCAATGTCCCTGTGCACTGAGGTGCTTTGTTAGGCCAGTTTCCCGTGAGTCAGTGGTGACCAGTGTAGTCAGCCCTTCTAAGCTGTAATAAGAGTCTTTTTTTCTTTTTTTAATATCAGGGTTTGTTTGCACGAAGACGACAATTGTTGCTCACAGAAGGGCCACATTTATATTACGTTGATCCTGTCAACAAGGTCCTAAAAGGTGAAATTCCCTGGTCACAAGAACTCCGACCAGAAGCCAAGAATTTTAAAACTTTCTTTGTCCACACGGTGAGTCTGTCCCTATGGACTCTTGTTGGCAGTGCCGTTGGAGACCTTGGTGCCTCTGTTGGCCATGTGTCTTGCTTTGGCCAAGGGATATCTGGGACCAAGGCAGTTTCGCTTGTTTAGAGGCCCTGTGTTAATGGCTCAGTTCTAAGTTGGGCTGGGAAGACCAACTGTGCTTGTTTTTTTAGTTTGAGCTGGGTCACTTGTCCACTATTTAACTCTTGCACATATGGAGTGAAGAAAGACCACTGTGTTTACACACTTCAGGAGTGGTAGTATTGGCTGGGGTGATAGCTCTGCAACACAGTGCCTGCCTGGCAAGTGCAAGGTCATGAGTTCGAACCCTGGTCCCACATACCCAAAAAAAAGATTAAAAAAAAAAAAAAAAACATTAATAGAGTGGTAGTGCTAACAGCAGGATGGGTGGTATGGTGCAAGTGGCTGGGACTGCTAGGAAAACTGTAGGTACTCTGTTTTTACAGCCTAACAGGACGTATTACCTGATGGATCCAAGTGGGAATGCTCACAAGTGGTGCAGAAAGATCCAGGAGGTTTGGAGGCAGCGATACCAGAGCCACCTGGATGCCACTGTGCAGTGACACAGCCTGCGGCCGGGCTGCCCTTTGCTGCCAGGACACCTGGCCCAGTGCAGCTCGGCTGCCACCCGGGACTCTTCTAGACCACCTGCCAGCCATCTCAAGGAGAACACAGAAGGCGGAAACCTTGCAGCTTTTTTTATTTAAAAGAAAAGAAGAAGAAAAAGAAAAAACCCAATCACATAGAGAACAAAACTAATAACAAACAGGAATTCAGGGTCACTTTGCTTGTTCTGTGTACGCTGTGTGGAGGCTCTCACATGCTCTTGTCAGGGAGACCCAGCCCCATGCACGACAGCCCAGTTCCCAACCAGACCAGTGGCCATACTTGTTGTCACCAGCTCCTCCTAACATCTGTTGGAACCATGCACCTGCCTCCACCCAGCCCTATCTGCCATTTACCACTACTGCAGTGGCCAAGGGACCTGGTGTGTCATCCTGTTGTTGGCTGGTATCCCCCGCCTTTCATCCAGGAGTCTCTGCGTACTTCTGTTGGGTCAGCCAGCACCTCTCTGGGGATAGGTTCTTAGCTTTGTGTATGTATGCACTGCCTTCCTTTCCCGTGTCCCTCCTGTGTGCCCCTCTCATGCCTCCTAGATTGGCTATAGTGGCAAGATATATCTATGGTCTTCATTCTCTGACTGGCAAACTGCTGAGGTCAGGAAGGGGCAGGCTGCCACAGTTGGAGAGCACCCTCAACTTCCACCTTTTAGCAGTGTCCATCAGTGGGACTGGATACCAAGCCAAACTGACAGGAGGAATGCTATCAGTTACAGGAGCCTAGTTAGTACCTAGATAGGTCATTTTAAGAACACCAAGTCCTCTCCTGTATGAGGATGAGGCCAGAAGATACTACAGATGAACCAGCCAGAGCAATCTGGGCTGATGGCTTTATTATTCCAGGAGTGAGGCCATGGGCCTTTCTGAGAGTCTCTGAAAAGATTCAAATGTGTAGCTCTCTGCCCAGCGAGGTGTGTGCTGAGAGAGAATCATGGTGTCTGGCAGACCTGGAGTGCTTCAGTCTCCTGGCTAGCTTTACATGCTCCTTGTTTTTGTTGTGGCTAAGACCTTCTCAAATTTAGCTCAGTTTCTGTTTCTATATTGAACTAAGTATCTTCTCACATTAGCTAGTAACCTGGTCCCATAGGGTGGATTTTGCTTGGGAAAAAATGTTACTGTTTCCTGGAACTCCAGAACACCACATTAAATCTCAGCCTACCCAGTCTGGCATCTTTTACCAATTTTAGGGCCTCTTTCTTTAAGTTAGAGTGCTCCACGATATAACCTAACCTAGAATGTGTCAGTCCCTTGCTTTGCTTTATTATTCTTAGGCAGAGTGCTCTAGAGGAGCCCAGTTGTACTTCATCCTGCATAGGTTGTCCCTAGAATGGCCATTAATCCCTCATGGAGAGGAGCAGATACCTGCCTTTCCAATCTACCCACAGGTATGCCTCTGGCTGCCATGTCCCCAAGGCAAGAACATCTTTGTCATTTCTGTAGACGTTTCTGTGCCCAACCAGCGAAAGGCTCACACAGAAAAGATCCCTTCACCTCCTGTCTCCAGTGATGATTTGTTACCCAGTTTGGCCAGTTTCTTTCCCAAACTGGTTTAATGATAAAAATAGCTGGGGAGAGAGAGATATGGGTCTGCTATTGTGTTGTGGTACAGACACTGAGTGGAAGCTAAGACTGCTCCCTAGGCTTTGTCACCCATTTCTGTGAGAGTTTTATTCAAACTAGCCTGTGTTAGGCCCCACCTGGCCCTGGCACCCCAGGGAGCAGGACCCAGACCTGGTTCATGGCCACATGGCCAGGCCCCTTTTCTCCTAGGTGTGTTGAGATTTACCCATGTTAGATGAGCCTCACTTGGCCATTTCTTTCTTAAAAAGGCTTACTCCTCTTGTTGCTGTCTTGTTCTCCTCAAGATGTCCCATGTTAGTATGTTACAGGGGCAGCTCCCTGACTCCCCTCCATACACAGGCACAGGGAAAGCAGTGTCCAAGGGCACCTGGCTACCAGGGAACAAAGGGGCTGAGATTTTGCTTGATAAGAGCATCAGGCTGCCCACAGGCAAGTGAGGTTAGTCTTCTGTTGACTCTTCCCTCTGGAGAGTGCCACTACCTCTGAGGCTTCACTAACAAGCACTATCTTAACCTTCAGAGCCACAGATGAGGACTCAGAGCCAGAGGCTGAGATTACAACTGTCCCTACCTGTGCTGTTAGCTGAGTCCTTCTTGAATCAACTTTGCTTTCATTCATAGTCCCCCTTTTGCTTGCTTTCTTTTTTTGTACTGGGAATCAAACTCGGGACCTCACGCTTGTCAGGCAGGTGCTGTGCCACTGGGAAATATCCCCAGACCTTTCTGGGTTTTTCTGTTTTTTGATTTTCTTTTTTGTTTAAGGCCCATGCAGGGTTCTTTTCTTGCCCAGACTTACTTACAGCAAGTTCAGTTTTTCCCAGCTATCCTTAGAGCCATCACCAGGGATGCATTTGCCTTAGATTCTAGAACAAGGATGTGTCTAGGTGCATAGACATACATAGATGGAAATCTATCCAAAGTAGGGATGTGTCCAAGGTGAGAAAGTAGGGCCCTCTTACTTAATAGCTCTAGGAGTCTTGTCTAAGAAAGGGCAAGGATAAACATCAGTGCCATGACTACCCTGTGTAGTTTTTCTTGACACAGAATGGCAGGAGATGTGTTCATCAACAGCTCAAAGAGCTCGCTATGCCCTGCCTTACCCCCGAGGACACAAAAAGAAAGCCTAAGTTCAAATGGGTTGTTTCCACCCTTCCACTCTGACTCCAACAAGGGCAGTGGGCAACTCTGTGTGGACCTCTGAGCCTCTTTATCTCAAGAGAGAGGCTACTCATTCCTAACCAGTAAAAAGTTTGATTGGGAAAGATGGCTCATGTCAGTCTGAAGGTAATGGGAATTTCACTTACTGTGGCTTTCTTGGGTCATCCTGGGGTAGTTGTGATCCATGTCTAAAGGGGGAGTATATGCATAGCCCCATGGCGTAGACCCTCACAGTGCCAGTTAAGAGGTTTCCAATGATTTTTGCACCTTCTTAAAAATAACATTGGTTTTCTGAAAAAATCAACCAAAGGCCTACCACCCAGAGAGCACTACGGGCATTTTGGTCCAGATCTTATCACACTCCTCAACCCCAGCATTTGTTTGCTTTTGTAACTAAACTGGGAACATACACACTATTTTGCAGTGAGCTTTTTCATTTACTAGTTCATCCTAAGTATTTTCTCATGTCACAAACAGTTCTTCAGAAGCATGTTTTTAATGATTGTAGAGTCTGATGCTTGTAAATTTTATCATAATTTATCTGACCATTTCCTGTTATGAAACATTAGGATGATTTCTGGTTTTTCACTATGTGAATAGTGCTGTGATGAATTTCCTTATTTCCCCTTAAATGCGTGAAAGCGGCACTTTTGGGTGAAAGACTTTGTTCATTTCACAGATACTCTTCTCTCTGTCTGCTTATTCCATGCTCTTAAGTTTGAGTAATAGAACCTACTTCTTGGTGTCCTACAGATGCTGAAAAAAACCAGTTTCTGCTGAGCGGTGTGTTGCAAATAATGTTTAGATATGACCGGTCTTTTGTTTTAAAAATGCCACAATGGTGTCATTACTGCATTATTCATTTTTGACAGATCTTTACAGGAGCCAGTTTTCTTATTTTCACTGCAAGAATCTTATGAGCGCATGTTAGTTCTCTTCCATCCCTGCTGCTATGGCTCCCAAGTGCTTGGTGATGTTTTCAGAATCTTGTACTTTGTGTTCACAATGGTACTGAATGCTTCTGCAAAGTCAGCAGAAATAAGTGTTGAACTGACCTTGCTACATGCTTAGTGGGTGATTTGTAATTAAGTTTATAGATTTTAGAAAGTACATTGGGCCGTTTGGGATTGGTAGCAGAGCAAAGGCTCACATTGAAAAAGAAACCATGTAGATGATTGACTTTACAAAAGTCTATGTTTATCCCCTTCCACTACCAGGGAGTCTCTGTGGTTTGGGACAGCAAAGTAAGCAGGCTTCTTGTAGAGTGTAGGTGACCCAGCTGGCATAGATGTAAGGCTTTCTTCCCCCTTTCTAACAATAGTGCTTCAGGGTAGCTAGTAGTGTTTAGGTCCAATCATCCAAATTTCATTAATTCTGTATCTCCAGGTTGGTCAGGAAATCTGTATGAGGGACTTTATGGATGCCATACTCAATGCCCAGTGAGTCTGCCACATCTTATGGCTGAATTGTGTAGAATTGGGTTGCCAGTCCTCCTTTGGTGCCCCTCCTCTAGACACTTGGCTGGTTCACAGACCCAAGGTGACCATTCCTAAATCTTGAGTGGCTGCAGCTCTCATCAGAGTATGGTAAAGGTACTATGTTCTAGAAGATGTCACTTTACATCCTTCCATTTTGTTTCATTGCAAACCTAATATGAACTGATAGTGACTCAAGTAAACCTGGCTAATTCTTAGGCAGAACATATAGCAAGTGCCCTTGAATCAGGGCTGGAGCCACTTCCAGAGACTCTTGAGGGCTGCTAACTACTGGCTTAAGACTGGTTGTAAATCAGTCTGTCTGTAAACAACTGGTCTAGGGAGGAAGCTGAGGTAGTCATGGTGGGCAAATGAATGAGCCATGAGAATACCTGAATTTTCCCTGTAAGTCATTTTTTCAATGTGAAGAAACTCCAAACTGTGTACAGAAAACTTTTTACAAAAGGCAAATCTTTTAATCCCACGTAGCCCACTCTATTATAATCTGTCTGGCTGAATGACTACCAGTAGGTTATTGTGTAGGTGGAAGCCCCTATTTTGACCATAGTTTGGATGGTAACAAATATTACAGTATTTAGAAATGCTGCAGCTGTTCTGTAACCACATAAAATAAGATGAATCAATAGTGTGTTGCTGTTCTTCAGGTTGGTGGCAGTCAGAACAAGTGTAATATTCTCTACCTGATCTGTAGCTGTACAGGCAAAGCAAAATTTAAAAACAATTATGAAAACAAATAATGCAATGATACTAGGATATACACTTTTGTATTTTTATTCTTATATAAGGTTATTTGCTGGCTATTGGCCTCTAGTTCAGTCTGTGTTATTTAAATTCTAATATATGAATTATTTGGATTGAATTCATGTTCGAGGCCACGCTGTTGTATGTATTGATGTACAGCCTTGAATGTGAATAATTATTGTAAACTATATTTTACAACTTTTTTTCTGGCTTTATTATATAAATTTTCTATTTGGTCATGGTTTAATCATAATTTAATGAATCTGTTTATTCTTTTTCAAATATCTGTGCTTTAGATGTAGTTACCGAATGATGAATTTCACTCGTATGCTCGGTAATCTCGTAATAAAAGCATGTAGTGTGTTACGTGTTCGCGGGCCTGGCTCCTCCTTGGGTGAGGGCGAAACCGAGGCTCCCTCCGGCCGGAAGGGGGCACAGCCGGCCGCCTTTCCGGACCGGAACTTCCGACCCCCCGCGTGACGCCGGGGCGGGCACTTTACTAGGGCGGACCTGTGGGCGGGACGGCACGGAGGACACTATTAAAGACCGGACGCTTCCAGTAGAGGAGCGCTGTGGCGGGGCTTGCCGGCATCATGGCGGATAGCCATTACGAGCTGCTGCCGCCAACCCCAGGTGGTCTCGGGGCGGGGCTGGGGGGCGGCCTGTGCCGCCGCTGCAGCTCCGGGCTCAGTGCTCTAGCCCAGCGCCCCGGTGGTGTGTCCAAGTGGGTCCGGCTCAATGTTGGCGGCACCTACTTCCTCACCACCCGGCAGACGCTGTGCCGGGACCCGAAGTCCTTCCTGTACCGCTTGTGCCAGGCCGACCCCGACCTCGACTCGGACAAGGTGAGGGCCGTGCGGGCCAGCCGAGGGGCCCAGGTCGTTCTGGCTATGGCCAGCTGCGAGCTTCAAACCCCGTGCTTGACGGCCTGTGCCCTGGGCCCGAGGAGGGTTTGGCATCCCAGCACCCACCTGCTTCGGGGAGACCCCGTCGCTCTCCTGGGGGCGCTTGTCTCCCAAGCCTTCCCTGCTCGGTTTGGTGGAGGCGGTTTCCCACGTTCGGGACTTCAATACTTTCTTTTTCTCCTTGGGTTCTTAAGCTTAGTGTGAACATTGCTTTTACGATCGAACGATCGAGCAAGCCCACTTACTGGCTCTGAAACAGAGAACCCGAACATCCCTCCACATTCCAGATGTTTCAGTTAAGAAGGCTTTGGGGTTGACACGGTGGCCTTATTTTGCTACTGATTTGCAGTTTTGAGAGTCGACGCTTCATCCTTTTCTCATCTACAACATGCACCGGCTCCGCAGCTCTTAGAAGGTGCAGTCCCATAGTAAGATTTTGTTTAAAAAAAAAAAAAAAGTTGCTCAAATTAGGGAATGACTTAGGGGTGGAGGAGGCAGACAGGGAACTTTTTAAATTTGCTTTCTAACTAGCTTACCTACCCACTACCCTTTAATTTCCCTGTTTGCTACTTGTATATTATCAAATTAAGTGGCCATACTATTGTGCAGGTGGCAGCACATTACTTTCATTATTACTTTTACAAGAGGTGTATGGCAAAGGAAAAGTATCTCGGGGACCATACAGGATTGAAACTCAAAAAAATGTCTGAAGGAGAATTTTTACCTGCACACCCCCCCACACACACACACACAGTTCACGAGCCTCATACTAACTTCAGAGAGTTTCAGCTGTGCCTATGTTGTTGCACTTGAATTTGTGCCTTGGCAGCCTGATACTTGGTGTTCAGGAAATTCTCCAGAAGATTAGGAATGCTTTTCACTTCCAGAAGACTGACAGACTAAAGTTCTTGGTGTGTGACTTGATCTTATGAGCAGGAAATGAGGACTCCCCCCAAAATCATTCAATGTGGGCAAAAGTAGGTGTTTGAGTTGTTAGTGCAGGTCCATCTCCTCACCCTGCCCTACCCCCAGCCGTTCCCGTTGCTTATTTGACTCAAGTCTCTTGTTAGAGAATTGACCTCCCAGAAAATGACAGTCATCTGTAGGATAGAAATAGATTTTTTGCCAGCTATGATTTTCCTCTTATAGTGTGGGTGTATGTTTTACTGTTGACTTTTCTTTTTTTAAACAGTGGATCCTAGTGATCATTCAGTTGTCCTTTTTACTCAGATGTCCCTATTTTGTATATTAAATCACTTAAAATTATTATTTATTGGGGTCTTCAAGGCCCGTTGATACTCAACACAGGAACAATGGATTCAGAGCCCATTGCACAGCAAAGTAAATGTCATCCTTTTTATTTTGCTGTCTCTTTAAGACCACTTTAAAATTATACCTTCATAGCCGGGCGTGGTGGCTCACGCCTGTAATCCTAGCACTCAGGAGGCTGAGGCAGGAGGATTGGTGCGAGTTCGAGACCAGCCTGGGTTACAAAAATGAGCTCAAGGCCAGCCTCAACTGCATAGTGAGACCCTGTCTCAGAAAGACAAAAAGCAAAACAAAACAAAACAAAATAATAATAAAATTATACCTTCATGTAATAGAGATGCTTACATGTGAAGGGAACTATCAATATATATGTGTATATATATTTTTATTTAAACCATCATTTATTTAATCACATTTGATTTTCAAATTGTAAAGTCCAAACTCATAACATAAAAGTAATATAGCATTTACAGTTTCTTCTCTCACAGAATAGTTGATAGTAAATAAGGTCAATTTCAATCACAGGTAAATTGCTAGAAAGAGTAATGCTAATTCATATTAGCCATATTACCAGAGTATTCCAATTCAAGTGAGAATATGTATAAAATTTTTGCTTTCTCACCCCCCCCCATCTTCTGATGAAAGAATGTCCCAGGAGATTCCTCCCTAATAATTAAATCCTGAGTGAGGAATTTGTGGAGGGTGGAAGGGAAGGGATGTTCACAGTGGGAGGCCATTAATTACATGCTGGAAGATAAACAGGATGTTGATTCACCTGTAAAGGTCTTTGAACCCTAACTTCATAGTTAAGATTAATAAAAGGATACCTGGTAGAGATTTCTAAAGTTTAAGTGACCTGCTACAGAATTCCTTGCCTGGCACCTGACTAGTGATTATTGAGCTCAAGGATTTTCAGGTACTGGAATGGGAGTTTGGTGGGGAGAATTAAAGACAAAAGACTTCTAAGAAATATTTCAGAAATCTGCTCGGTTTGAGGCAGTGTAGAGTGCTCAATGCAGACCAGGTGGCTCCCCCCACGGTCCTACAGGTCAACCGGTTACAGCAGAGATTTCTAGGGTGTTTTCTAAAGACCTTCACAGGTTGAGGGGGGAGAGCACAGATACAAGCATGTCCAGGGACTGCTTGACTAATTTAAACTTGTGGTCTGTGACAACTCCCTACTCAAGAACATCCTCAACCCAGCTTGGGACCCACCATGCCCTATGCCCCCCAGACCCTTGTCCTCTTAAGGGCCAATTCAAGGCTCACTGCTACCTTGAAGTTCTCTTTCTAGATAGCCTGAGTGAAATTTCACTTCCTCTTGGGACTTCCTCCAGTGGGACTGTATCTGTGTTGTGCATTTCAGCATCTGCTCATCTGCTGACCTGTGTCATTTTTCTTGTATTTTCCTTAGGGTCAAGCTAGGCATAATGCTTCTTGAGCTGCCCCTGGCAAGTGTTTTGTAAAGCCTTGATACTTGATTTGTTTTGGTTATAGCTCTTTGTATTTCACTCTATTGTATTTTACAGGCATGATTGAAAAGTTTGTTGTTTGTACTAGAACCCAATCCCTGCTTTAGGAGGTGAAGAGAAGTAAGCACTATGTGATTAGACGCTTGTATAGTTGAAGAGGGCCCATTTACAGCTGAGCCAGGCCTGGAAAAAACTGCTGGCTGCCCATGTACTTCTGCCTATACAACTAGGTTGTTGTCCTTGTTTCTCAGGTGTAGATATGGTAGCACTGGGTAGGCCTTTGGAGGCACAGCAATTCCTATGACCTTACCCCTGCAGTCCTTTTCGGTATCCATTCTGAATGTATTTGGTGCTGGTGAATTTTAGGCTTGGAAAGATACGCATTTTACAGACAGGGCTAGGGGATGGCATGTAAACAGAAGTACTGTCTTTGAGTCAGCTGCTTTGCAAGAGAAATGGGGATTACTAACTGGTAGAATCCCTAGCATCCCATGCACTGGACAGAATTGTGTTAGTTGTGAGGCTTTGTTTCATTTTGCAAGGTGAGGATATTCTCTTAACTGTAAGTCCTGCTGCTGTGGTTTCCTCTGCCATGAGTGCTTGTTCTTGCTGAATGTGTGGTCATCAGGCATCTCATTTTAAGGTCCTATGACTTTTGAAACCTGGCAGCTGGGAAGTCCACAAGATGCCAGCAGCTACCTCTACCCATATGCAAACTGGCTGTTAGTAGGCCTTAGCTCTGTTAACACTGCAGAGTACTCAAAATTCCAGATAGGGTTTCCATGATGGGCATTTTTCCTAGTGAAGAGCTATACTTGGGACTTAAGAAAGCCTGGTTTGACTCTGCATCAGTGTACACCTGTCCTGGTTTCATCCTTTGTGAAATGAAGGCTACAGCATGCCAAGGAGTAGCTATAAAATTCAGCAAGAAGTATGATGGGCTGCTCAGCTGGGGCACTGCAGTGAGTAGAGACTACTCTTAGCTTTAAAGATATATGCTAGGGTTGTGTCCCCATCTCCACCCCACTGCATTCTTGCTGATGGCTTTTGTTTTGTTTTTGTGGTACTGGTGATTGAACCCAGGGCATTCTTACTGACTTACATTCCCAGCCTTTCTTTAGTTTTTTTAAATTTGGGGACAGGGTCTCAGTTGCTAAGTTATATAGGGTAGGCTCATTTGAAATTCTCTTGCTACATCCTCCCAGAGTGCTGGGATCATAGGCATGCTATTATACCCTCAGCTTTCTTGATAATGTTTATACATGTATTACTGTATATCTCTCAGTGTAAGGCTGGGTAGCTCCTTTTGAGCTGGACTATTGCCTCCGAGACTCACGTATGGGCAAATGAGGCCTACCTTGCCTATGCCAGAGCTCCTGTGTGATCTCAGGAGGATCAGTAGGGCCCCGGGGGACAGGTCCCCGGTTCTGGATACTGGAGTCTTTGTCACAGGGAAGGGGCAGTGCTGCCTGGGCAGCCACCAAGTTTTCTTACAGACACTTGATTTCTGAACCTAGGAAATACAGCTCCAGTGCTTCAGTATAACTGTGTTTGGAATGGCCATGTGGCATCACCAAAGGCATCCAAGGTGTGGGATGTGACCCCGTCATCTGTCTGTCCATATACTTGCAGGTTTGGGTTTCCATGCTCTTCGGGTCTGTTTCGCAAGTCAGGTTTGGGTGGCCAGCTCAACACTATAAGCTGGGGTAGGTAAAGAAAGGTGTTACAGGGCACTGGGCCATCCTCAGTGAGATGGAAGAAGAACCAAGGTCCTGCCCTCTGGTCCCAGTAAGAAAGAAGAGAGGACTCTATACTCAGTCCTCATGCGTGGCTACATATGGGAGGGGCAGAGGTTAGGTGGAAGCTACTGAGTGGTAGCATGGGGACAGCTGGGAGGCCAGGAGAAGTGGGCATGTCACAGGCTAGGTACATGTTTTTGTTTGGGTTGTCCCAGTTGCAGTCTCCTTGGATGCTGACTTTCTTACAAATCTAGGCAGGGTTGGAACCTAGAGCTGGGAGACTCAAGGGTGAGGAGATCTCTCTCCCAGGGCCATTGTAAGTGGAAAAGAAGATCTGTGTAGCTCAGAGCCTAGGTAGCTCCTTAACTGTTACAGTTCCTGCCTGTTTCCATCTCCTGTCTGAAGGTAGTTGCCTATTGAACATACTGTATATAATCATAACATGAGAAAGGAGATACTATCTTCTGGGATTCATTTTTGCATTTGCTGTAGCTAGAATGTCCCTAGAGATGAAACCCCTTAAAAACTGGCAGATGAACATCCCTTGCCTATTGACATGGCTATTCAGAATAGTAAGTAAGACCTTCCCAGGTGGCCTAGATGGGTAGCATATGGCTTCTGGCAGTAACTCCCATACAGTATCAGGCTGGTCCACTGCCTGCCTTTGTGGTGCCATAGCCCTGGCATCAAAGACCTTGGGTCCCAACCCCACTCTGCTAATCAGTTACCTCTTGCAAGCTTCTGTGAATCTCAGTTTGTTTCCTCATTTGTAACTGATAATGTCTAACTTCTTCTTTGGGTCCATAATATAATAAATCTGTAGAACATAGAAGTAAAGGTGAAGATTTTGTGTATAAATTTGAAATAGTCACTTGAAATGGGTTTCTCATTTTGTTGCTTGTGGATGTTGGTATGCAGAAAATTCTGTTCATTTAGATTCCAGAGAGGAAATTTGATAGTATTCATCCCACAGCTTTGTTTCACAATACTTTGCCCTCTTCATTTTATCTCTTCAGTGGCCTTGCTTTGTCCCTTGCTAGGGGTTGCTGGTGGTGGTGTGTGCTTCTGAACCCTGGGGATGAGTGGGAGGAGCTAGGGACAGGGAAGCACTCCCAGATCAGCAGCATACTCACTTTAGGGTTGTACCTGAGAGTTAGGTGTTCTTCACCCATTTCTCTTTTGCCTTTTTCAGAATTGAGGTTAAAGGGTGTGCCCTGGAGGAATAGGAGTGACTGAGCTTGGAGGACTGCTTTCTCAGGGCTTCTGTGTGTGTGCTACTTTCTGATCAGAAGCACAGGCTCAGGAGACTCATAAGGGTATCTACTCAGGTTTGTCTGAGCCACATTTCCCTACCCTTATTTAGGGCCACTGGTCAGGCATCTCCTGAGAGCATGTGTGACATAAGCCTGGCCTAACCTTTGCCCACTTGTCCTCTTGGGAAGATGTTTGTGGATGCTTGCCTTAGTATGGTGAGGATGCCATCTCTGAGTCTAGAAGCCTCCCTGCCCAGCCTAATAGCCATCAGTTGCTTCCCCTTGGACTGGGGCTCAACTTCTATTGGCCTCATGTAGTGCCAACTTAGGCATCAACAGTGCCTTGGTCAATGGTGTGGAGTGATGGCGTGTATGCGTGTGTGCATGCGTGGCATGTGTGTGTGTGTGTGTGTGTGTGTGTGTGTGTTGGTCCTCACTGAATGTTCAAAGCCAAGCCCGGTGATTCTTTTTTTATGCCTTTGAAGGGAGATGGGTGTTTTTTGAACCAGTACTGACACAAGTAGGTCAACTCTAATTCAGTGAAAAGTAGAGAAGGAAGGTCAGTAGAGGGAAATGATTTGTCGAGAAAGCAGCTTAATTCTGGCTCTTTTGCAAAAAAACCCAAAAAACCCCAAATACAAATATAGCACATGCTTGTTATATAAATTGTGGAGAGGAAGGAGAAAGACCCTTTGTGTCTGGCCATCCAGACCAGTGCCATGTCTTGCCTGTTTCTTAGCTGCTCTTCAGAGTCTGTTTGGTTTTAGAACTGTGACTGCATGTGTGTGCACCATGATTGTTTCTTTCCACATGTCCCAATTCTTGGAGCAGGTGACATTGCTGGTGGTGTCTCAGTTGGTCCCAGTTGCTGTTCTAAGCATCCTGAAATGATCTTCTGCTTTTCCATCAGTGAGCTGAAGTCAGGTTTTGAATTTTAATTAATTAATTAATTTATTTATTTATTTATTTTTTGGGTTTTTTGTTTCAGAACCTTTGTTTGTTTATTCACTCATTTTTATGGCCGGCTCAGCCCGCCCCGAGGGCAGGGCTGGTGCAGCATGTGGTGCCAGGGATCGAACCGAGGTCCCTGAAGCCACCCAAGCTTTCCCAAGCAGGCGCTTTAGACCACTGAGCCATCCCACCAGGCCCCTGAAGTCAGGTTTTGAATTTGGGGTGTTTTATGTTTTCTGTTTTTCGCTTTGCTTTGCTTTGCTTTTTTTTTCTTCTTTATTTTTGTGTTAGGATGGAGACCCCTGAACTTCATTGCCAACATCAGAACATAGGTACAAGGGCCTTCCTTAGTCCTGTTAGTCACCACAGCTGGGCCACTCAGCATGCTGTGCAGTTTAGAGTGTTGCCCTGACAGACCCTAACGTAGCACTCTTTATATCCAGCATGTATTGAAGTGGGATGTACTGGTAGCTGATGGGATGGTCTTTTTTTTTTTTTTTTTTTTTTTTTTTTTTTTTTTTTTT
>PVJA010034468.1:0-14011 GCA_004027025.1 Myocastor coypus | reverse complement strand
AATATAAAATATCAAAATTAAAAATGCATACCAAAGTAGGAATACACACACACACACACACACACACACACACACACACACTTACACTTAAATTTATTTAGTGTTCTTGCAGCAGCATGGTCTGTGACAGTGAAAGATGAAGGACAGCCTAAATGTTTAAAATGGTGGACTGGGAACTGGGCATGTGGGCACACACCTGGAATCCTAGCACTTGGGAGGCTGAGACAGGAGGGTGGCCACAAGTTGAGACTACACAGTGAGTTCAAGGGTCAGCCTGAACTGCATGGCAAGACCCTGCTTCAAAACATAACAAAAAATAGATAATGCAGTGGGGATAAAGATACATACATATGAAAAGAATGATATGCAAAAATGCATACAAAAATCTTTAAGATATTTCAAAAACAGACAAAAGATATTGAACAAAAAATATATATGGCATATTCCCATCTTTGTAAAAGGCTTTATTGTGCTGAAAATCTGAGTGAAACATCTCATCTTGTAACCATTTAGCCACACAGCTAGACATTTCACATATACATCACACAGGTATATACACTGGAACTATTTCTGGAATAATATGAAAAAGTATATGGGGGTAATAACAGCTTGCCAGTGAGAAAGACTAAAGTTGGAGACATATGCAAGTTATGCTTTTCATATGTGTTTTTTTGGTTTTGATTTTTTTTTTTTTTTTTTTAGGACCGGGGTTCAAACTCACAACCTTGCACTTGCCAGTCAGGCACTTATGCCACGGAGCTATCTCCCTGGTCCCTTCATATGTGGTTAATGCACTATATTTCTGTACTTTCAGATAGATTTTGTTAAAGTAACCCCTCTCTCTCTCTATGTAATATATATATATATATATATATATATATATGTATATATATATATATATATATGTACATATATATGGAAATAAAAAACAATGTGTATTACAAAACCAATAAACTTAAAATTATTCTTGTTTTTTCTTTGCATTGCTTGACTCAGTCATGTCCTAGCCTATAAGAAGTAAACGACGGGCCCGCTGGGATGGCTCAGTGGTCTAAAGCCCCTGCTTGGGAAAGCTTGAGCGGCTTCAGGGACCGCAGTTCGATCCCCGGCACCACATGCTGCACCAGCCCTCCCCTTGGGGCAGGCTGAGCTGGCCATAAAATGAGTGAATAAACAAATAAAGGTTCTGAAACAAGAAAAATAGAGAAATAAAATTTAAAATTCTTTAAAAAAAAAAAAAAAAAGAAGTAAACGAATAAGCCATGGATATAGTCCCCATCTGTGTTCAGACATTATACACACAAGGATTAAAGCAGCAACCCACTGCACTATGTCCAGCTGATAATGATTGAAAAACATTATTTATTTATTTAGTTTTGTCTTTTTTGTATTATGGCCAGCTCAGCCTACCCTGGGGCTAGCGGTGTGGCTGGAACAACATGTGGTGCTGGGGATTGAATGCGGTCCACAGTCCCTGCAGTTGCCCAAGCTTTCCTAAGCAGGTGCTTTAGACTGCTGAACCATTTTGCCAGTCCTAGTTTTGTCTTTTTGAGACAGGGTTTCACTATGGAGCTTAGACTGGCCTTTTAGTGATCCTTCTGCTTCAGCCTCTCAAGTGTTATGATTATAGGTATGGGCCACCAAACCCAGCATTCTCTTGAGTTTTTTTTTTTTTTTTTCTTTGCGGGACCGGGGTTTGAACTCACAACCTTGCACTTGCCAGGCAGGCACTTGTGCCATAGAGATATCTCTCCAGCCCTCATTCTTTGATTTTTAAAATTAAATACAATAAATTCAAACCCCAAAAGAGCCAGTTAAATAGTCCAAATGTCACACTATGATTTTTTGTGTGTGTATGTAGAACTGGGGATTGAACTTGCCAGGAAAGTGCTTACATATTTTGAATTTTGGGCAGCAAAACTATTTTCCATTTTTAATGCTGTCTTTATTAGCTTTTTTTTTTTTTTAAATAATTTTTTTTTAAATTTTATTTATTTATGTTTTTCTTGTTTCATAACCTTTATTTGCTTATTCACTCATTTTTATGGCTGGCTCAGCCAGCGCCCTGACGGCAGGGCTGGAGCAGCATGTGGTGCCAGGGATTGAACCCCGGTCCCTGAAGCCGCCCAAGCTTTCCCAAGCAGGTGCTTTTAGACCACTGAGCCATCCCGCCGGGCCCCTTTATTAGCTTTTGAAGCTTGTGTTTTCCTTTTCTTCTTTTGTTTTCTAGGGACAGAGTTGTGCCATGTAGTCTAGCCTGGCCTTGAACTCAGGGTGATAATCCTGCCTCAGCCTCCCAACTGCTGGGATTACATGTGCATGCTACCATGCCTGGCAACAAAACTACTTTTGATTAACAAAATAAAGCCAAATAATTCCTGAAGATATTTTTCTCTTCCTTACCTTTAATCCCTTTTCATCTTTCATCCTTTGCTCCTTGCCATTTGGAACAACAATAAAAATGGGACCTGATTTGTCTTCATCTTCCTTTAAGCTGGTTTTGCCTGGTGCTTTTTTTCCTTGTGTACTCTGCAACCAAAGTTTAGAGAATACTAGTTAGGCCACTCCTCCAGGAGGATGAGTGTTGCCCCAGTAAAAGGACGTTATAAAAACCAGAGATGTCATTCTTTTAGCATGTTGCATCTAACGTTTTTGCACGAGTTCTCCTGAAATGTTTCTAACAGTACCATTTTTCAGTAACTTTGGGTAGTTCTTGGGCTGGCAAAGATTATTATTAAAAGCCACAACCCCCATAATCTGCATCACCAATTATTTTGACTCTTTGTTTTATGTATTTAAGCACAGGGTCTACAGGGTCTCACTACGTAGACTGGTTTTGTAGTGATTCTCCTGTTTTCAGTTTCCCAAGCGCTGGGATTACAGGTATGTGCCACCACACCCAGTCTCAGTCACTGTCTCAGTATGCCCCAAGGGCAGGGCTGGCATGGTCCACCAGGGATGGAACCTGCTGCTGCACTCGCCTAAGCAGGCACTTTAATCTGCTGAGTTATTTGGCTGGCCCTGTATCACCATTATTTTTGCTTGCTGTATAGTTTGATTTTTTTTTTTTTTTTTTTTTTTTTAGAAGCAGGCATCGAACTCAGGACCTTGCACTTGCCAGGCAGGCACTTGTGCCCCTGAGCTATTTCCCTGGCCCCTGTATAGTTTGGTTCTTGAAATCTTCAATATTACTTTCCATGTTAATGACATTTTAAATGGCCTTCATACATTTCATACTAATTAGTTGAAAATTTCCCTTTTGTTTCCCTCCACATTTAAAGTACCGCTATCACTAGAGCCACAGAGCACCTGGTTGTAGACAAAGTTGCTGAGAGCACTTCTGTGCATCCCCTCCCCGGAGGCACCGTACTACTGACCTATATCTCCAGCTGTTTATTTTTTGAGACAGGCCTTGCTACATTGCCTGGTCTGGGTTCCTACTAGAGATGTTCCTACTCCAGCCTAAAAGTGGCTCTAAAAAAAATTCAGAATTTCTAATCTTTGTATCATATGAAAAAAAAAAATGAACAGTGGTGTAGTGTTAATGTGTAACAATGTGCCTTAAAAAACATGTTTAAGGACAAAATTTCATTGCAATTATCATTATTTTTGTGTCAAAAATATTATTTCTACTTGGCCAGAATTTTTCAGTCTAATCACTGAAGTCCTTCAGTCAAAATGAATATAAGCTCACTTTATGTAAAATTACTTTGCAAATGGCAAAAAGTTGGAAAAAAATTATGCCAGTAAGAACAGAGTAAAAAATAGTTCAAAGAACTTGTGATCAAAACACTAAAACAAGTACTTGCTCAATTTGGCATCAGGAGGAAGAAGGACAGGAAAAGAACATTACGGGATAATTTAGAAGACAATTACCTACTTAAATTAACTCAGAGTTAATGCACCAAAGAATAGGGCAGAAAAATGGGTAACTCAGTATTTAGAAGAATGAAAATAATGTGTGCAATCTGTGGTGAAAGTACTGAGTACTAAATACTCCCCACTCTTACATATTTTTATTGATTATATGCAGTAAATGGAACAGTTTATTCCTTTTTTTTCTTTTAGATAGGGTCTCACTATGCAATTCAGGCTGGTCTCAAGCTCACATCGATCTTCCTGCCTCAGCCTTCCAAGTGCTGGGATTTACAGGTGTGCACCACCATGCCCGGCAGTTTATTCCATTTAGATTTACTTTTTTGAACTGGGAATATAACTCAGGACCTCATGTTTGCCATGCAGGCACCATGCCACTGAGTTACACCCCAGCCCCTCCATTTAGATTTACTAATAGGCTTGCTAGTCATCATTTACATGGGAACATTATTCTTCAAGGCATACAAGTCTGCATGGATATTGAAAGGAAGTTATTAAGTCCCACTTGTGTGCGGACAAGCTATTTCTCCGTGGGCTAATCATCACCTTTTACTATGAGGACTTAACTAAGCCAAAACGGAAGGAAGCTTAACTGGAAGATTACCCTTCTTTCAAATACAGATTGATCTAAAGTGTTCATTCTGATTATACTGGTAACTTCCTTGTGACCAGCACCATCAAGTAACATGACAATTTCACTGGTTGGTTGGCTGGTTGATTGATTGATTGATTGATTATTTATTTATTTATTTTTGTGGAACCAGGGATTGAATTTAGTACCTTGTACTTGCCAAGCAGGCACTTGTGCCTCTGAGCTATCTCTCTGGCCCCTAAAGTGTTCATTCTGCCAGAGTTCTGCATGTGTTCGGGTCTGTGCCCTCCTGTAAGTCTTCTTGACATTTGCACGACAGGATTGTGCAATAGAAACATGTACAAATATTTAATAATTCAATATCATCAAGAGAAAAAAACTATCAAGAGAAGTGAAAAAGAGTAGTGATGTTCCTTCTTATACAATATGAGTTTTATTAATAGAATGCATCAGCATGTAAAAATATATGTGAAAGCAAATCTACATGTACGTATACAGGTAACACACCTTAGTTTTAGAGGAGACTCCTGAAACTTTGGCTTTTTTCGGATCAGGCTTGGCTTCTACAGTGCTGGAAACAGAATCTTCAACAGGTGCTTTAAGAAAAAAAGCATGTACTATAGCTAATGTTTTATTCTGGGCAGGTTAAATATACAGTAATGATGGAAAGATCTGGTGGCATATTTTTAATTAAATTTTTTTTCTTTTCTTTTTTTTTTTTGTGGGACCAGGGTTCGAACTCACGACCTCGCACTTGCCCAGCAGGCACTTGTGCCTTGGAGCTATCTCCCCAGCCCCCCAATTTTTTTTTTCTTGATACTCAGGATTGACCCCAGTACAGGGTCTGTGCATTAGAAACCTCCCAATCTGTCTCAATATTTAATCTGGTGTAAGGTCTCATTAAGTCACTAAGTTTGCCAGGCTGGACTTGAACTTGCAATCTTCCTGTCTCAGCTTTCCAGAGAGCTGGGTTTGCAGAAAGGTGCTACCATGCCTAGCTGAAAGCCTACAGTCTGAAGTATATAAACTCACAAGGTGTTTTCTTTTATTATTTTGCTATGGGGAATTGAACTAAAGGCCTCATGAATGCTAGGCATCTATCACTGAGCTACATCTCTTAACCTTTTTAGACTCTGAGAGGGTCTACTAAATTGGTTAAGCTAGCTTTAAACTCATAATCCTCTTGCCTTAGCCACCCAAACTGAGATTACAGGTCTGTACCACAGCCCCTGGCAGTATTTTCTCTTTTAGGGGGAGCAGAAAGGATTGGAGATTGAACTCAGGGTCTTGTGAATGCTAGACAAGTGGTCTTCAACTGAGTTACAGCCCCAGGCCTAGATATTTTCCCTAGCTTCTCTCCATTCTTCTTTAAGCTTAATAAGATGTTATTTCAGAAAAACTACATTTTCTTTTTTTTTTTTTTGGCTTTTTGAGACAGGGTCTCACTGTGCAGTTGAGGCTGGCTTTGAGCTCACTTTTGTAGCCCAGGCTGGTCTCAAACTCGCAGCGATCCTCCTGCCTCAGCCTCCCAAGTGCTGGGATTACAGGCGTGAGCCACCACGCCCGGCTAGAAAAACTACATTTTCTACAACAATATTTACAAGATTATAGCTTAAATTGTTTAAAAATTATTTTGTAAGTAGCAGTTTTAAAGAAAATACTTTTTGCCAGATTAATACTTGCTTACTGGAAAGGCTGTCATCTCTCAAATTCTTTACCTTCTACAAAACAAGATCCAATAAATGTTAAAATTATACATGTATTTTGATACTAAGAGTTGTTTTTTTTTTTTTTTTTTTTTGCTTTTTGAAACAGGGCGTTGCTATGCAGCTCAGGCTGACCTTGAGCTCACTTTATAGCCCAAGCCAAGGGGCTATGCTATCAAACTTACAACAATTGTCCTGCTTCAGCCCCCCCAAGAATTGGGATTACAGGGTGTGCCACCACACCTGGAGATACCAAGTTTTATACACAATTTCTAACCTTATAAAAAGCATTAACTATTCACGCTCCAATGAACAGAAAAATAATGTTTTGGTTAAGTACAATGTTTAGAAAATGAAGTCTTTACAGGTTATACATTATAATCTTTGACATTAGAATGTATGTATCCAGGTCAGTGAGATAGTTCAGTGGACTAAGTGCCTGTTTAGGGAAGCACAGGGATGGGGGTTGGATCCCTGGCACCACATGCCATGCTGGTCCTGCTCCTGGATGTGCTGATCTGGCCACTGAGGCCTGTCCTCAGTGGTGCAGGCCCATAATCCCAGCACTGGTGAGGTTGACAAAAGAGGACCACTATGAGTCAAAGCTGTGTAGTGAGACCCTGTACCAAATATATTAAAAAAAAAAAAAAAAGAAATGAAGGTATGAAGAACCTTCCCCACCCAAAGAAGATTAGTGGGGTCTTAGGATGTAGCTCAGGGGTAAAGTCCATGCTCAGCTTTCTCAGGGTCTTGGATTCATTTCTCAGCACCAAAAAATCTCCTTAAAACAAACTGACATACAAAACAACATTAGAATGTATCAGCAAACAGAAAAATGTGGGAGAAGAATTCATTTGGGACTAAATAAAATTTTGAGCTTGTTTAAACACTGACTGGCTATTTAACTTTCTAAAAGTTATTAGTCTAGCCGGGCATGGTGGCTCACGCCTGTAATCCCAGCACTCGGGAGACTGAGGCAGGAGGACTGGTGAGAGTTCGAGACCAGCCTGGGCTACAAAAGTGAGCTCAAAGCCAGCCTGAACTGTACAGTGAGACCCTGTCTCAAAAAAAAGACAAAAAAAAAAAGTCATTAGTCTTTTGGTTTCCTCTCTGGAAAATAAAAATGGATTATACTAGATAACTTCAATTTCTCTTCTAACTAGAATATTCAAGGGAAAATAGTTTTGGGAATCTTACAAGACAGTATGGAATACTTCAGAAAGGACTATTTCAGTTTCATTTCGTTTTGTTTTTCTTTTGATTGGCAAGGAGTATTTCAATGTGTTTCATCCAAACACGTTTTCTGAACCTGAAAACCAAATTAACTTATTCATTTAGCACAGCTCTTAGTATGAAATAAATACTTGACAATTGTTTGATGAAAGGGGAAGGAGAGAAGGATGTAAGCTGCAAAAAGGTGGTAAGAGGAGGACAGCTAGATGTTATTTTAGAAATTATCTCAGGCTACTTCCTTCCTTGACCCTGTCAAAATAATTACCTGATGTTGGCTGGAATCTGGCTGGGGCTGACCCTCCCATTGGCTTGGATGTTGCTTTAGCAGGTGCAGCAGGCTTAGCTGGCATGTTAGCTTTGGCTTTCTCTAGCATGGCCAGTACTTGATCTTTAGAAGTTGGCTAGAGAGGCAATGTAATAAAAGAGGAAGGTGATGCTGATGTTGCAATTGTACTAGGCTTACATTTTTTCCAAACATATTCTCGAGCTCTTGGTCTTGAAATAATAGTGAAATGAAGGAAGCAGCACACAATACAAGAGAACTAGCACATATTATGAAGTCACCCTGAAGTAGCTATCATTCTAGAAGGTCACAGTACTCACCCCATGGAGTCAGCAGACTTAACAGAAGTTCTACATTGCTAAATGTTTTATTTTTGGTCTTGTTAGGCTAATGAGGTTTGAGATTTCAAATTGAGGTTTATTGGAGATAATGTATCTTTTATTTATATAAATTCATGTTCAATTTTTAAAGGATTTTTTTTAAAAATTTTTATTTATTTATTTTTTTCTTGTTTCAGAACCTTTGTTTATTCACTCATTTTTATGGCTGGCTCAGCCCACCCCGGGGGCAGGGCTGGCGCAGCATGTGGTGCCGGGGATCAAACCGAGGTCCCTGAAGCCGCCCAAGCTTTCCCAAGCAGGGGCTTTAGACCACTGAGCCATCCCGCCGGGCCCCTTTAAAGGACTTTTAACAGCAACAGAAGTGGTACCTTTAATTTTCCAGTAGCCTTGGCCATTTTTTCATATCCTAAATGCATCATGAAGAATGGCAGAGCATCTTGGGCTTTTTTTCGCACATCTCCATTGCGATCTTCTAGGCAGGAGTACAGATGAGGAACACAGAGAATTAGGTCTGCAGGGGTGGAACGAAGAGTAGGTAGTTTCTCAGCCAGCCAGCCCAGCAGCTGCCAAAGGAAACAAGAGACTGATCATGTAGTTCAAGTAGAAATTTGTTATATTTGTGATCTGGGCATTCAATTGTATTTTTTCTTTTTTTTAGGTACCAGGGGTTGAACTCAAGACCGTGTGCTTGCCAGGCAGGCACTTAAGCCACTGAGCTATCTCTCTAGTCCCTGGGCATTTAATTATAAAACTCTTATTTAAAGACCTGAAACACTCAGATGACAAACTCTACCAAGACTTTTAGACGAACACTGAGCTAGTCTATACTTCTGAAATAATTCACATCTGGATTTACACACACACTGACACACACCCATATATATATATATATATGTATATATATTCATACAATATTATCAAGTATCTGCTAATACATCTGTCACCACAGTCAAGATTCTCAGCAGTTCCTATCATAAATACTTGTTGCCCATCCATCCATCCATCCATCCATCCATCCATCCATCCATCCATCCATCTATCTCAGACAGGGTCGCACTGTGTAGTCCAGGCTGGCCTCGAACTCCTAGTGATCCTCCTGCCTCAGCCTCCCAAATGCTAGGATGTGTGCCACCATGTGTGGCTAAGCTGCCTTTTTATAATCATCTTCATACCTCTTCCTGCCCTTTCCTCTGTTCCATGGCAACCACTATTTGTTTGGCATTTTTAAGCCTAAATATAATCAAGCAGAATGTTTGGGATTGTTTTTTGTGTGCAGCATAATCCTTTAGAGATTTAAATTACTGCATATAGCAATAGCTTTTTTAAAAAAAGACATGGTACCTCTATGTAGTCCAGGCTGGCCTTGAACTTTTGGCAAACCTCCTACCTCAGCTGTCTGAGTGTTGAGATAATAGGTGTGTGCCACCAGGTTCAGCTTCAACTAGTTTTCTGTAGTTAAATTTTTACTTTGAAAACATTTACATCCCCTACCCCAAAGGACTTAATTTTGATGGGGTCCAATTGATCAGATTTTCTTTTTATATTTGGTCCTTTTTTTTTTTTTAAAGATAGGGTCTCACTAAGCATTTCAGGCTGACTTTGAACTTATTATATATATAGTCTAGGTTAGCCTTGAACTCATAATAATCCTCTGTACTCAAGTCTCCTGAATGCTGCAACTAGATTAGTTTCTAGTCCTATATGATTTTGTTAAAAGTTCTATAGTTTATGTCCTACATTTAAGTCCAAGATTTGTTTTCTGTCTTATGGGGATTAAACTGAAATTAAACTGAAACTGAAATGCCTTGCACACACTAGGTAAGAATTCTATTACTGAGCTACATTTCTAGTCCCAGATCTGTTTTAATTTTACATAAGATGTGAAGTTTAGGTTGAGGTTTACTCTTTTTTTTTTTTTTTTTTTTGTGGAACGGGGTTCAAACTCATGACCTTGCACTTGCCTGGCAGGCACTTGTGCCACAGAGCTATCTCCCCAGCCCCTAGGTTTACTTTTTCTGTCTATGGACATCTAGTTGCTCCAAATCATCGGATGAAATGACTAACCTTCCTCCATGGATTTACTTTTCTAACTTTGTCTAAAATTAGTCAATCATATTCATCAAGATCTGGTTTTCTCTCTTGTTCCACTGATTGCTGTATTTATTGTCATGCTGTCCTCATTGTTATCAGTTGTCTTGATTATGTTAGCAATAAAGTAAGCCAAAATATACAATAAAGTAACTCCTCCAAAATACTTTCTTCAGCATGGTTGTTTTAGCTATTCTGGGGCCTGTGCCATGCAATATAAATTTTAGTATAAACTTTTCTGTGTCTAAAAAAATCTTGTTAGGGGCCAGCAAGATGACTCAGAGGTCTAAAGTGTCTGTTTAGGTAAGATTAGGAAACTACAGGGACCGCAGTTTAATCACCGGCACCACATGCTGTGCCAGCCCTACCCCCAGGGCAGGCTGAGCTGGCCATAACATAAATAATTAAAAAAAAGAAAAGAAAAGAAAAAAATCTTGCTGGACTTTTCACACAATTATACTAAACTAGATAGAGATGAAGTTCTTCCTATATCAAGTCCTTCATGTAACATGGCTTTCCATTTATTTAGGTTTTTAAATTCTTTTCAGTATTCCATAAGTTTCTGTATTAGTTAAGTTATATATACACTGAGGGATTCCACTTGTTTTATTTTATTTTTATTTTTTTTATACACAAATATATTTATTATAGAATTAGCTATAATAATAACATGGAAATTTAAACACCCAGTAATATGAGTTAAGAACATTATGGTACATCTATATGATGCAATGATTTATTTATTTATTTATTTATTTATTTATTTATTTATTTTTTGTCTTTTTGAGACAGGGTCTCGCTATGCAGTCGAGGCTGGTCCTGAGCTCACTTTTGTAGCCCAGGCTGGTCTCGAACTCGCACCAATCCTCCTGCCTCAGCCTCCCGAGTGCTGGGATTACAGGCGTGAGCCACCACGCCCGGCTGATGCAATGATTTAGTCTTTAAAAAAATTTGGAAATCTTAATCATGAGAGGGAAATTCCAATGTAATTGATATGTAAACAGCACAATGTAAACTATACAAATTTATAGGAAAAGTTTGGAGGGAAATGTCATAATCTGAAATTCTTTTGGACTGTGATATTTGGCAAATGTTCTCTGTATATATGTTTTTATTTATTTATTTATTTATTTATTTTTTAAATTTTTTTTTTTTCCAATTCTTTTATTGTTTAAATTTAACAATGGTTATATTACATATTTTCATCATCGGATCAGTTTAGATTAATACATATAGGTATATAAGATTGATCAAACAACTAAACATTAACCTTTCTAAATCCACATTACTTTTTTTTTTTTTCCCCCCCTTTTTTTCTTTGAAAGTTGACATATTGCATATTGTCCTCACAATCATTCTATAGAGTGCATCCACTTGTTTTAAAATAATGAATGTTCACATAAGAAATATGATTTTTATCCTTTACACCCCTTATTTTATAATGCTAGGATTGAACTCAATGTTTCACAAATTATAGGCAAGCATTCTATACATGAGCTATATTCTTATACCAAAATATAATTTTTGTGTGTTGACTCTGACACACATCTATTTTGGAGGTACTTGAGACTGAATAAAGTGTGATGATTTTGTATCTTCCAATCTTGTTGAACTCATTGATTAGTTCTAGTTTACTTGTATATTTCTTGAGATGTTTTTCTTCTTTTTGAAGACATCTTGCCATGTAGTTCAAGCTGTCCTCAACTCAGCTATCCTACTGCTCCAGCCTCTCTGATGCTGTGATTAAAGCTGTGCACCATCACACTCGGCCTCTTCAGATTTTTCTACCGTAGATAGTCTTATTTTCTTGCATTACTGCAATAATTAAAACTTTTGGTACTTTGCTCAATGATATGAAATAGCTGGCATCTATGCATCATTCCCACACTCCCAGTGGTTTTCAATTTTCTACCACTATGATATTATCTGTAGAAGGATTTTTTTTTTTGTTTGTAGATATGCTTCCTGAAAGTGAGATAATTCTCTTATGAAACTTCCCGAGTTTTTTATTATGAGTGAGTACTGGGGCTGTGAAATACTTTTTCTAAATTAACTGATATGATCATAGTTTTCTTTTGTTAGCATGACAGATTACACTGATGAATTTTTAAAAATGTTATACTTTTTTAATGTTCTAATTAAAAGTTCTGATCATACCATTTGAGAATTCAATAAAAAAAATTTCCACAAAAAGCTGGTCTTCTAAAAACTTTTGTTGGGGGCTTGCTGGTTAGCTCAGTTGATTAAGTCCCATAATTGGGCAAAGTTAGTCAGGCACTGGGAACCAGGGTTTAATCCCAGACCCGCCCTTAAGGCAGCCTGAGCAGCCAAAAAAAAAAACACAGTTTTGCTACAGAAACATAGGAATCAATAAAGAAGCACATAAACACAAAATATCAGGAATTAGGTCTCATTTCTTTTTTGTTGTTGTTGTTGTGGGACTGGGATTCAAACTCATGACCTTGCACTTGCCAGGCAGACACTTGTGCCACGGAACTATCTCCTCTGTCCCCAAACATATTGCTCTTTTTTTGTGTGTGTGGGACTGGGGTTTGAACTCACAATCTTGCACTTGCCAGGCAGGCACTTGTGCCATGGAGCTATCTCCCCAGCTCAGTTTCATTTCTTTAAATTTTTTTTTTTTTTTGTGGGACCAGGGTTCGAACTCACGAGCTTGCACTTGCCCAGCAGGCACTTGTGCCTCGGAGCTATCTCCCCAGCCCCCCATTTCTTTAAATTTTTTAATAAGCTCATTTTAACCATATAAACCTATGTTAGATGGGCCCTAGCTCACAAAGGGAATAAAGAAATAAGTAAAGCATATGATTAATTTATAGTACTAACCTCTTGCCTCAAGAAAGGATTTTCCTTTTTGAGCTCCTCAGAAAGATCTTCTCCCTCCAGCCACTCTTTCATGCCAGTCTGCTCTGCCCAAGCATTCACAGTTGCCAGGGCGGCAGCACGAACATTGTTCTGAACAGAGAAAAGAATTGGCAAAAATAATTTTCAATTGCAGTCTGGAGCTTGAAGAAGGAAGACTTTATGAATGTGATTAGAAGCTTCTCTAAAATTTATACAGACATGCTTGGAACTATCTTTTCTGAAACTAGATACTAGTTCTATCATTGTACAAAAACTCCAAGGGAAAGTAGAAATATAAAACTGAATTAAAAACATATATTCAGTTAATCAGCTAAGTTCAGCGATCTATTCATAAAATATCATGTAAGAGAGATAAATTTCAAATTTTTATTTTCTGAATCTCCAATTAATTTATGACTATCTGCTAAAGAATTCTTCATGTAAAAGCCGGGCGTGATGGCGCACGCCTGTAATCCCAGCACTCGGGAGGCTGAGGCAGGAGGATTGGTGTGAGTTCGAAACCAGCCTGGACTACAAAAGTGAGCTCAAAGACAGTCTCAACTGCATAGCGAGACCCTGTGTCAAAAAGACAAAAAAAAAAAAAAAAAAAAAAAAAAAAAAAAAAAAAAAAAAAAAAAAAAAAAAAAAAAAAAAAGAAAAAGAAAAAGAAAAAGAATTCTTCATGTAGAGATCTCAAAATGATTTAAGACTAAAATCACTACCCTTGTAACTATTTAAATTGTCTTAAATTAACTTGTATTTACAGATTTTACAGAATGAGACTGACAAAAAATTTTTTTTAAATAGTTTAATTCCAGGCCTGGCGGGATGGTTCAGTGGTCTAAAGCGCCTGTTTGGGAAAGCTTGGGCAGCTGCAGGGACCACGGTTCAATCCCCAGCACATGCTGCGCCAGCCCTGCCCTCAGGGCGGGCTGAGCCGGACATAAAAATGAGTGAATAGACAAACAAAGGTTCTGAAAAAAAAAGAATAAAAATAATAAATAAAATAAAATAATTCTTTAAAAAAAAA
>PVJA010034467.1:0-22509 GCA_004027025.1 Myocastor coypus | reverse complement strand
TTTTTTTTTTTTTTTTGGTGGTGTTGGGGAGAGCTACCTATTCTTAAGTTGTAATCAGTCTTGCATTTCATTTCTCCTCCTCTTGGCTCTGCTTGACATCAGAAAAGAAAACTGAAAGAAATTTCAGTGTAGCCTGCTAAACTGAGCATAGGCCTTCTGTACCAAAGATGAGTTAGGCATTGATCAAAAGATTTACAGAGCACTGATATCATATGCCTCACCTCATTCAGCTGTTTGTTTGCTTACTTGTTGAGATAGGGTCTCACTGTGTAGTTCAGGCTGGTCCCAAACTCATGGCAATCCTTCTGCTTCAGCTTCCCAAGTGCTGGCATTTCAGGTATGTGCCACACCAGAGTCATTCAGTTCCTTAACGAAATTACCTCACTCATTTTATAGGGATGATAATGATGGTGATATCTTGCCCTAGGTTGTCTGGAAAAATATACTAAACAACAGCTCTGCCCAGACTCAGTGAAACCAGAGTGTCCTGTTATCAGTAAACTGTGAATTCAGCAGATAAAAGGACATATAAAGTGGTTATAAAGTAAACGTAGTAGCTAACATGGTTTCTATGGATGGCTGCATAGTGTTGCCAGCAAGCAACACAGAAAAGTTTAAATCAACACCAGTTTGTAAAGCCAGTCTGATTCTACAAGTGTGCCTCTACATATAAAGAAGGAAAGAAAGATGTTTATTTTGCATAAATCATCTCTTGAAAAATACATGGTGTGTCGAAAGAATGATACGTAGGCTCTTTTCCTGACCTTTACAGAGAAAGCCTCAGGTTTAGAGACCTCACAACACCTCCACTTAGGAACAACCTCCCAAATAATCTCAATCTCTCTCCTTCTCTCTCTCTAGCTTGCTCTCCCTCCCTCCCTCACTCCCACACAGCTGGAAAGTGTTCACATGGGCTCCAGATAAATTCAATTTTCCATCAGAATCCACATTCTTTCAAAGCTTGGAATTTCCAGTTTAGAGCCTGTGAATGACTCCAAACTTCTTGGAAAGCAATGTAACAGCATAAACCTGGTTTTAAAAAAAAAAAAAAAAAAATCAGTGCTGTAAAGATGACCGACCATATGTGGCCCAGAAATTCCTCTTCAGGAATTCATCCTGAGGAAGTAACTCAACTCAAGCAAAGAGCTATTCCTTGTGAAAATGTTTATCAAGACTATATATGATACAGGCTAGGGAAATAGCTCAGCAGTGCAACACCTGCCTGGAAAGCATAGGGTCCAGGAGTTCAATGCCCAGTTCAAAAGAAAAAGACTATCTATGACAATAAAACTTGTAATGCAGAATGCTAAGAGATCATTTATAAGGATACAAGACAAGGGAATTAGGGATGGGAACGTAGGTCAACAGTAGAACACCTGTCTACCATGTACAAGGTTTTGAGCTCCATCCCCAGAATCTCAAAATAAATGATAATCGTAAACAAAAATTTAGAAAATACTGTTGCACAAATAATAGCTGAAAATAATTTCATGAAATAATTGCAACACAGTACCATATGTGGGCATCTGGAAAGTAACAGCAAGTTTTGTCACAGTCCTAGGTAGAATTTCTTTAATAGTCAATGTGGTAACCTATTTCAACAAAAGAGGAAATCTATAAAGGAAAAGCCAAATCATCAGAAGGAAGAACTACAACAGCCCCCCTTGTTCAGTTTCACTTCCAGTGGTTTGGTTGCCTGCTGTTTCAGTTACCTGCTATCAACTAAGGTCTGAAAATACTAAGTGAGAAGTTCCAGAAATAAGCAATTCACAAGCTTTAGATAAAATTTATGACAGTATATTGTTATTATTCTATTTTTATTATTGTTGTTGATAATCTTCTATTGTGACCAATTTAAAAATCAAGGTTTATCATAGGTATGTTTATATTATAGAGCAAATATGAAGTTTGGTGGTATCTACAGTTTTAAAGTGTCTTTAAAACACCTTTGAAGATCTTCTCCACAGATAAGGGAACTATTATTACTATCAATTGTAAATAACACATATTCAGAGCTTATTATGTGTTAGGCACTGTATTAAGCCCTTTCATGGTTATTACCTAAACTTTACAGCATCTACTAGTATGAAGTAGATACTAGTATTTTCCCTACTTTACAGGTGAGGACAGTGAGGCACACACAGAATAAATCTTCACAAATCATATAGCAGCTAGCTACTGTGACAGAAACATTCCTGTGCCATTTCTAAGAGTCATCTACCAGCTAAAATCTTTATGCTAGCTTAGACAGACACAATAAAATCCTCAGTATAAGCCTCACCACAACAGTTGGAAAACAGTGGCTGTTAGCTCCCAAAGGAATTTCGGAGACCTTTGGTGTTGCAGATGTAACTAGGATCTCTCCCCCACCCCTCCCTCCCTCCCTCCCTCCCTCTCTCTCTCTCTCTCTCTCTCTCTCTCTCTCTCTCTCACACACACACACACACACACACACACACCAAACCAGATGGAAGAAGTAAAGAAGGAAAGATGCAACAAATTTCTGAAAGGCAACATTGATCAAAAGAGTCTAGACTTGCCTAAAATTATATAATGAGTTAGAAGCACAGGACCAGAACTCAGAACCCTTAACCCAGTGACCTTTGAGACTTGCTCCTCCTCTACGCAAGTCATGAAACCCCTTTCTGTAGCTCTCTTCCCTTTCACCTACCCCCCCCTCAGCCCCTCGGCCTTCCACTGTCCTAAACAGTCCCAACAATACCATCTTCTTTCTCTTTTACCATCTTCCACCCATTCTTTCATTTCCTTTCCTCTCCTGTCCTGCTGGTAATTAAATGCAATATCTGGGACTTTAGCTATGTGACAGCAGTTAGAGGAAAGCACAAGCTACTTTCAGGGATAGGCAGCTAAATATGCCGAGAGGCGGGGACACCAACATCAGTATTTGGAAGAAAGGGCCTTCATTTAACTCTGACCCAGGAGCTGACCATTTGGTTCTCTGCACCTCCTCAGTGCCTCCGGAATAACCAGGCTTCCTTTCTTTGAACATGCTGCATTGGCAGTCTGTCAACTGCTGCCAGGCCCCCTAAGAATGGGAACAGCGTGTCTCTCCCACATTCCTTACAGGGTAGTAGTTACCAATGAAAGTCTGATGACTAAGCAAATGAGTCTGGTTTCTCCTCTTCCTTGGAGCCCTCCAAACTTCACTGTATGACTTAACTCTACTCACTCAGAACCCAAAGGGACTCTGCTCAGGCTGTCTAAAGTATCATGTGATACCCACCGCTATGAAATGCCTGAGATCAAGTCCTCTAGCTCTGATAGCACAAACACCAGCTTCTCAGGTCTCCCTGTCGCAGCCCTTCCTGTTTTTCAAGCTGGTACTGTCCTGCTTCTCCAATAGCAGCTCAGGGATTTCAGGATGTCAAAGGCAAAGGGGCATTATGCAAAACAGGAAGAAACTTTGAAAGCAAACACTGAAGGCATTTTTAGAATGTACACTGTCATGGGACCAACTAATCACTAAGCTCCTGCCAAGGGCCCTGCCCATGACAAGACCACATGATAGGGGAGGAAGGAGCCTGACCTCACACTACAAGGCTCGCCCATCTGACAGAACCCTGCCCCCTTCCTCCATGCTCCAGCTCCCTGGCTCTGTGCCAAATGACCCCTGGCAGATTTTCAACACCAAACTGTCCATTAGGAAAAAAAAATCTGTGCTAGACCTAGTGGGACAGGCTTTTAATCCCAGAACTCTAGGAGGCTGAGGCAGGAGCATTGAAAATTCAAGCCTAAACTGGGTGTGGTGGCTCACACCTGTAATCCCAGCACTCGGGAGGCTGAGGCAGGAGGATTGGTGCAAATTCCAGACCAGCCTGAGCTACAAAAATGAGCTCAAGGCCAGCCTCAACTGCATAGCGAGACCCTGTCTCAAAAAGACAAAAAAAAAAAAGAAAAAAAGAAAATTCAAGCCTGGGCAACTTAGCAATTTAGCACAAATGTAACAACAAAAGGGACTGGGGTAGGGGGTGGTTGGGATTTAGCCCACTGCAAAAGCCCTGGATTAAATCTCTGATACTGGGCTGGGGATTTGCTTCATTGACCACATTCAAAATGGAGGAACTTCAAACTATACCCCCTGGAAGACCCAGTTAAACCAGCCTAAGATATTACTGATTTAACCCACCAAGTACCAAGTACCAACTAAGAGCCAAGATCTGTTCGTCTCTGGGACTTTTCCTTAAAAGAATTGCTGGAAACATAAATGTTCACGTTCCATGGCCCCTCTGCTGAACTCAAGAACACGTGGAAATAGAAACGCTTATGTTTCAAAATATAATTTCCTAGCTTAACCCCACCCTTCCTCTGTGTCACATCTCAGTGATGTTAGCAGCTCCGAGTGAGCTCACTGAATCCACTCAGGCCACAGCCCCCAGCCACAGCCACAGCAAGCCACAAACACCTATCCAGGGACTTGGCTGCTAAGGAAACACATGAAGTTACTAAGAAAGCATCATGGGACCTGTTTTTCATTCGGTTCAGAGCTAATCTCTGCTCAGCCACATCCTAGGATGGGTCCTACAGCCCCTGCCCCAGGCGTTTCTGGACCTGGTTTCCTTTTTAAATTAGAATTCTAGACACATCATTCAGCAATAAATAATAGTCATCTGCTAGCAAAAAACAAACCTGTAGTGATTTCTGATGGGACTATTATTTTGTAAGACTGACTTAAAAACTCAGACCTTTTCAAAAAAATTTTTATTCCATTTTTCTTTTTAGAAAGTTCTCCTACAAAACCATCTAAAAAGTATACAAAGTTTTACACACAACACAAGTCTCACCACACAACTAAGAAAAAAAATTAAAACTCTATGTGTATGTTTACAAACAGCTGAGTGATAAAGTCATGTCAGGTATATCCAATAGAAGCAAAGTACATCCAATAGAAGATAAAACAGCTTTTGTGGTTTTTAAAGGCATAGGATTATGACAAAATTTTTCAGTGAAAAATGCTGTTTCCAGGCCATTACATGAATTTATACCAATCTGTTTACCTATAAAGGTAATCAGTCATATTCTTACATATACACCCAAAAAAGACTAGCAAAAAACATGTTTCTTTTACATGACAGGAATATCTTGGCTTTTTTCTGTTTCAACTTTGCAAATTATTTTCAGTGAGTCTGTGTTATTTAGTTTCTCCTACAGTGCAAGGGAACAAAGCCAGGGCCTCACTCACAGTAGGCCAGCAATCTACCACTGAGCCACATCATCCATCCCTGCCTTACTTTGCACAAAAATGAAGAAAAAATCACCTATGCGCGCACACATGCACGTACACACACACACACACACATACATACCACAAAAAGGTAAACATTAACTCCAAGCCCTCTCCTCACCATCTCTGGGAATCAAATCATTCTCCTCTCTCCGGGTTTTGTCACAGAGGCAGTATGGAGGCTAAGAAGCAGCTACATAACACTCCCAGACCAGACATTAAAATCACTGCCAAAGAATTCAGCAACAGCCAATTATATAGCCCCTGGCTTCCATTTATGTAGCAAAGGGTCGGACTGAGGCCAAACTGAAACGTGGAACCTGAAACACTGCTGAGTGTGTGACTCAGCCCCTGCCTTCTAAGGACAAATCCCTTAAGGCCACGTTCACCAAAAACCAGCTCCCAGCCAAACCTTGTCCCGGTCCCAGGCCACCACCACAGCCCACAACCTGGAAATCTCTGACTCGCAGAACAAGATCACAACATCTTTCCTCAAACTGGGGACAACCTCACCCTACTGTGAGTAGACTCAGGTTAAAAACACAGAGGCCCTCACGGCTGAAGTCTTTACAGTCAGCAGCCATAGTTGCCAGGAACCCTGACCATGGTTAGAGACAGAAAAGGCCTCATAGAGCTCTAAGCCTAATTGTGTGTTCTACAACTACCCTAGGAGGCAGGGTAGTTATATAGTCTGACTGGTTGCCTTCACAGTGACCTCCCTGGCTAGGGGCCACATCTGGCTGTGCCAGAGCCAAATGTATAGGCTGTCAAAGGATTTAAGCCAAAGGTAACCCAACTATCCTAAAACAATGGATTCCACTACACTGCATAAGAAAAAATAGAAGTTCTAGGTGGGTGTAGATTTAAGTATATTTCCAATCTCTGTCTCTGAACAGCAACAGGTAGAAAACAAAGAGTAGAAATAACACACTTACCACTAGGTAAGTAGGGAGTGCAGAAAATTAGCAGGTTTAACTACTGAATAACTATGTCTTTATTATATACATCTAAATCATAGCTGAACTCAAGGGACCTTGCCCCCAAAATTCCTAGTGTGGAAACTATGAACAGGCTCAGATTGCCTTAGCATAAATTGTCCCATCACTCCCAATTCATAATTCTAGTCCCAGTCTGGAGTGCCCTACATGGCTGCCACCCAAAGGCCATACATAATATCAGGCATATGACTGTTGATGTCTCATTATAATCATTGTGAAGCACCAAGTTAAGCTTACCCAGCAGAGCTACTACATAGCTTCAGAAATTGGAGGGAAATTTTTACACAAGCAATAAAACCAGAACTGAGGCCAGGTGTGGCGGCACACACCTGTAATCCCAGCACTTGGGAGGCTGAGGCAGGAGCATCGGTGTGAGTTTGAGACCAGCCTGGGCTACAAAAGTGAGCTCAAGGTTAACCTGAACTGCATAGCGAGACCCTGTCTCAAAAAGACTAAATAAATAAATAAATAAATAATAAAAAAATAAACCAGAACTGAAGAAAGTTGATATTGACTCTAGGTCTCTGAAGGTAGGGTTTCCTAAGGAGAGAGAAAGGAAAACAGTACACACACACACACACACACACACACACACACACACACACACACACACACACACACACACGGCAGTTTCCCTAAAGGATATCAGCACTGTTTAATTATGCTTCCCTTGCCTAAATTGTGAGTTTCAATAGGGGGCACATTCCTTCTTCATTATACAGGCACCTGGTTGTAACTGAATCTGAGAAGTTACCAGATGCCCTGGCACATGGAGGACAGCTACACAAGAACTTTCATCTCAGTCTGCTCAACAAAAAATCTCTTTATATACCAACAAATTATTTACAAAAAAAAAAAAAGCAACAGGAAAAAAATGGTAAAAAATAACTGGTTATCTAAAATCTGGGAGCCATCAAGATAGCTCAACTGTCTAAAGCACCTGCTTAGGCAAGCTTAGGCAACCACAGGGACCGAGGTTCGATCCCTGGCACCACAGGCTGCACCAGGCCCACCCCCAGGGCAAGCTGAGCCAGCCATAAGATAAATAAATAAGTTTTATAAATAAATAAATAAATAAATAAACCCAAATCTGCAAGACTTAGAAACAGGTGTGTATTTGCTTCCTCCAATAGCCAGTGAGATTCCACCCCAAGCTGGAAAGTGATAAGACTCCAAAACCCATCCCAAAAGGAGCAGGGGAGAAAGAGCACTTTCTGTCAGTACACTCTGTCCTGTGCAGCCTCTTTGTGTCCACATGTGTACAAATGGGGGCAGGGGACTTGTACTGACAGAAAAATTTCTTAGAGCTAAAAACTCAGCAGAGACCTAGCAAGTGTTTTGTCCTTCATCCACAGAAACCACATTGTAGGTTTAGCTGGCAGTCACCATAAAAGCCAGAGAAATTGGTTCACAAACAAGTGGACTCCTAGAGCCCTGGACACCTACTCTTGTTGCTTGCTGGTCCAGGTACCCATCTTTAGGTAAGTCTCTTACTTTTTTGAACAAACGAAGTTGGTTTTCTCAAAGCTCAACCAAGCAAAAGGAGGCCTCTGGGGTTTAAGCAATTCAGAATTAGTCCCTGCTCACTTGGGGGAACTGTACTATTCTACCATGCCCCAGCTAAGTCCCCAGCCAGCACTGCCTCCTTCAACCAGTTCATCTGATGTGCTGCCCACCTCCCCCACCCTACTTCTCTTCAGATTGCCTGTGCCACAGCCAGTCAAACCATGCTGAGCTGCCGCCAAATGTGAGCAGAGATAAACATTCCAGGAAAAGAATCACAAGGCTGCTGCTCCTCCCATTGCAGGCAAATACCCAGGTGGCCAGCAAAGGAGGCCTTACTGCCAGGGTCAGCAGAGTAGATCCCACATGGCTGTGAGAAGCTGCAGCAGGGGGAGGTGTTACGAGGAGGTCCACACCACCTGGGGGAACACCTGTGGGGAAAAGGTCTATTTCCTCTTTGCTCCGGGCGGGGGGCAGGGGCTGCTCACACTAAGCATTACCACCTGTACTGCCTGACCCAAGTCACACAGGTGGTACACACAGAAATGGAATTCTAACCTCAGCCTTTCGGAAGTCTCTTCCAATGCTCTAACAATCCATGGACAAATCAAATAGTGACCCATCAGTAACCCAGGCTAGTGTCTTACAACCTTAAACCCACCAGCTATCATCTGGGAGGATCAAAGCAAAGCATCTGGCCCAGACCTCTGGACACCAGAAAGTACAGCAAGGCTGGGGAAAGGAACTACAAGTAGTGAAAAGGCCACAACTCTAAACCCCAAAGATGCTTTCTCCCATCAACCTCAAAACCACCCCACACGGGCTTTGGCTCACACCTGTCCAGTTGAACAGATGGGTTCAGCTCCCCCAACCCACACACTCCCAGGCAGACTTTCAGCTTTCTTAAGACCCTTCTGGCCAGGAACCTCCACTCTAAGACTTGCACCCAACCATTTCAACCTAAGTTTGAGCTCAACCAAAATGAAAAGACCTCTCCCTACCTTTCTGGGATTGCCATCTCAGCAGTAGGCTTAAATGTCAATTTCATGTAAGACACATGAAAACAGCAACACCAGGGAAGGTCTCAGGCCTTTCTACATGCCCTCTAGAATGTCATCTCTCAAGCTGACAATTTCAGAATCAATTTAGCAACATCACAAACTGGTGGCAAGTGGTCCCTAGCAACACAATGTTATAAAACACGGGAGAGCTATGCTTACCACTATATCTCATATACTTTACCAAAAAAGTCCTCTATCCAAACATCAATCTAATGAATTCTGGGGCACTGTAATTTATGAATTAGTTTCTCTTTCTTTCTGCAGATACCTAAGCAACAAAAAAAAAAAAAAAAAAAAAAAAAAAAAAAAAAAAAAAAAAAAAAAAAAAAAAAAAAAAAAAAAAAAAAAAAAAAAAAAAAAAAAAAAAAAAAAAAAAAAAAAAAAAAAAAAAAAAAAAAAAAAAAAAAAAAAAAAAAAAAAAAAAAAAAAAAAAAAAAAAAAGGGCCTCAGTTCAATCCCCAGTTCCGCAAAAAATAAAAAAAAAATAAACCAAGTGTCTAACATAATGCAACTTTAAGGCCTTCAACAAACCATATTACTATATTAATATTAGATACTATGTACTGAGTGCTACTACTGTAAGTGCCGTGTATTTAATGTTCTCAATCTGTTAGTCCTAAAAGTAACTGTAAAGTATGCATGCATCCACGTCACACATAGAAAACTCTTTAAAAACTTTAGCAGTGGGGCAAAGGTTATATACTTCATCATATAGCTGATACTCTACTTTCCAAGTTGACCTTTGAGGCCAAAAGATTTCAATTCTTTGCCTTAACAAAATCCCCCTCAATACTACAGCTTATGTCTGACCAGTTCCAGGAGGCTTCTCCAAAACTTGATATGAAAACATTTAAGTAATTATTGGAGAAGTTGAGCAAGAGCATGTAGGAAAGCTGACTCTTCCAGGGCTCTCCTGCAACGTGACAGAGCAATTGGCAGCATGCCTGCCTGCCAGCCTGCAGGGGCCCCTTACTCAGAACAAAGTTCTCTAAGACCTGGCATTAGAAATCAGCAAACCACCTGTCTGGTAAACCAGGAAGCAACCTGTAGCTGCCTCCTGGCTGCCTGCTTTACATCAAGAATGGATCCGGGTTGAGCTTAGCCTCCTGACCTAGGAATGTAAACCCTCCTAGCAGAGAGAAGCTTCCTGCCTAAAATGCAATGCCCTGGGTGTTCAGATCATCTGGGATGGCAGTGCTGGGAGAAGACAACGCCAGGCTGACTGGTTACATTTTAGCCCTCCAACTCCCATAGTACACAAGTCCAGAGAGGGCCCCCACTCACTTAGGTTTGGGGAACCTACAGGAGGAAGCGAGGGTGTGGGGCAGGGATCTGTCTACACAGAGGAAATGAATTCAACAGTAACAACTGTGAGTTTACCTTAGCTAATTAAACACTTTTTACATTGTTTCATTTACTCTAATTCTCTAATAGATACCTTTTATTATCTCAATTTACCAGAAAAGAAACAGAGGTTTAGAGAGAAGTTAAGGCCCTTGCCCAGAGGTTCAAGAAATAAGTCAACCCCATTCAGGAGAGTGGCATTATGAGAAGATAAGGGTGAGCGAGTCAAACCTCATCCCCACTCAGGCCTCTGACAGTCCCCCAAAAGACAGCGGAGATCCGAGCTGCCTTAAGTTTCCCACTAGTGTTAACATGGCAAGATTGCTCCCAAGGAGACCCAAACTTCAAACCTTCCTGGCCCCAGAGCAGGGAGATCTTCAAGGCCTTCTCTGGTTCCTGGAGCCAGAGGAAAACAGACGGCTTCCCTCTGGGGTCGGGACTCTAGCCTCCAAGACTAGATACTACCCGATCTCCGGTCTACCCAGCACGGTGCCTCTTTATGGGATTAAGCACGGCGGTCCGGAACAAGAAGGCTGGCAATTGTGAGGCAGGGCTTGGGAGTGTCCCGGCCACTCTCGCCCGGGAAGCACGGGGAGACCCCGTACTCGAAGGGCGCCAAGCAGAGTCCTTACCAAGCAGCGGGGACTCCTCGGGACAAGCAGGCAGCGACGGCTTCGTGGTAGGGGACACTGGGACCGAAGTCCAGTTACTCGCAGGGCGGGGATCAGAATCAGCACCAGGACTTGAGTAGTGACCAGGGCGAGGCTGAGCGGAGACGTCCGGAGGCGACGGTAGCCGGGCCCCGGGAGGCTGCCCGCTGGCGACGGCGCTCGAGCCGACCTGCACCGGCGTGGGGACTCCAACCAGTCGGGGCAGGCGGCTCAGGTCGCGGCCAGCCAGGTAGTAGACGAGGGTGATGCCGAGGTGCAGTGCGCAGACGGCCACGAGCAGGCGGCAGGCCCTCTGGAGGGAGGCGCCGGGCATCGCGGCGCTACCGCCCAGGAGCGGCTCCCGGAACCTCATCTTCCCGCCGCAGCTTTAAGAGGGAGATAGGCTACCGGCGGGGAAGGAGGCCCGCCTGCAGGCACCCAGCCAGGCGCGGCGGGCCACGGCGACGGGGAGGGCGGAGACAAGGGCGCGAGCGCGCGGAGTCTGGGCTACCCGACCCGGGCGCGGAGAAGGGCGCCGGAGGCGCGGGTGCGGGCGGGGCGGGGCCGCCGGTGGGGGCGGGGCCGCTGGTGGAGTTTAGGGGAGGGAAGGCGGGGTCTTAGGGCGGGGCCATGGGCGGGGTTTAGGACCGCCAAGAGGGTGGGCCTTGTGGAGGGGCGGGGCCTCGAGAGAGCCGGCTGCGGGGGCGGAGCCGCCGGGTTGGTCCCCACCCCTTCGCCTTCAGACCCAGGTCGGACTTCCGGCAGGGTCCAGCCACCTGCCCTGGTGTTCCTTTTGAGGTTTCGCCTGGGGATTCAGGTCCTAACCGAGAGGCGCCTCCTGTTCCAGCGGCTGCCCTCGAGAGGCCCTGCCACTTCCTGGGCGATCCCCGTCCTGGGGTGCAGGGCTACGACTGTAGCGCAAAACCAATCTGCGAGGTGGCGGCCCGCGGAGGAGTCGAGCGAGGACCTGTTGCCCAGGAAACGGGCTTCGACGCTGCAGGAGCGAGCGACTCAGCTGGCGGTTGGAAATCCCCTCTTGTCCGACTGGGTCCCCTGGACCAAGTAAGAAACCTACCAAGTGGAAGCGGGACGAGTCGCTGCTCCTCTCTTTCAGAAGCACCGGTGCCGGCTCGGCGAGGGAGTCGTAGAAGCCAGCCAGGCTTAAAATTTGCCTCCTGGTCCAGAGGGCAGTGGCCAGAAACTTCCGTGACTCCCACGTCGTCACCGGCCTCATCATGCACTGCATTAGACCACAGTCCCGTAAAGTAGGAATTACCGTCATTTTACAGATAAAGGGTTCAGGCCCCGGGAAGTTAAAAACCATGCCTGAGATCTCACAGCTGGAGAAATGCAGAATTCTGTCTCTGAAACCCTTGCCTACACAAATGCATTTGTGTTTCTTGTCGATTCTTGAGTAAAGAGGAGACTATGTGGATACAAGAATCACCAAACTCACTGAAACTAGCTTTGTCCCAGAGGCCTCAAGCACAGCTGGCTCAGGCAGCCAGCTCTGAGAATATTAACACCATTTCTTTCTTTCTTTCTTTCCTTCTTCTTTCTTTATTTTTTTCTTTTGAGACAAGGTTCCCCTATGCAGACTGGCTTTGAACTCACTTTGTAGTCAAAGCTGATCTCAAACTCATAGAAATCCTCCTGTCTCAGCCTCTTGAGTGCTAGGATTACAAGTGTGCACCACTGGGCCAGGCCTAGCTACTATATTTTGAGTTTACTATATTCCAGATATTGTTTCTGTCTCCATTTCACAGAGTAAACTGAGGCTGAGGAGTTGACACTTGGTTGTCATTATACAGAGCCTACATTTTTTGCTTAAGGGCTCCACCAGATCTTCCTAGTTTTTTCTGGTACTCTTCTACTTCCCTTTACAACTTCACCTCCTCTTTCTCCTCAGTTGTTGGGGAAGGCCCAAGGCCATGCTCTGTGTGCTTTTTCTATCTACATTTAGTCCCTAGGCTTGCCTTACAAATATCTGCAGGCTGATGGCTCCACTTTCTATTTGCAACCCAGACCCCTTCCTTAACATCCATCCTTAGATACCAGTATTTCACATTCAGCACATCCTATCCCCAACAACCTAATCCCTTCACTATGATCTGGTCTTATCTCCTTCAGAGAGTGACACCATTGTTCTAGTTCCCCAAGGCCAAAACCTGAAAGGCATCTTTGATGGACCTGCTACTCCTAAATGCCATTTTTTATCTCCTTACCAAGTCTTGTCAGTACTACCTTCAAAATACCAGAATTGTGGAGTACTTACCTGGTGTATACAAGGTCCTAGATTTAATCCCCAGCAGCATGCATGCATGTTCACACACACACACACACACACACACGCACGCACACACACCCTAGAACTCATCACTTGCTAATTCCACATTATGAACCAACCACTGGGGTATGCGATTTCTTCTTAATTGGTTACCCTGCTTTCTGCCTGTCCTGTGTCCACTCCCTAGGCTTCTTTCCGTTTCAGGCCTTAAAGTTATTTGCTGTTCATTTAGCCTGAAACATTCTTCCCCACTTTTCGTTCAGGTTTCTCGTATCTCGCTATATGAACAAGTCCCTGCCAGGCATGTTGTTACACACTTATAATCCCAGCACTCTGGGAAGCTGAGGCAAGAGGATCTGAAGTTTAAGTTTAGCCTGGGCAATTTAGCAAGACCCTGTCTCAAAATTTAAAAAATTAAAAAGTCCTGGGGATGTAGCTTAGTGCAAAGGCCCCACATTCTACCCCTAGTAGTTCAAAGAGAAAGAGACCTTCTTGAAGGACCCTAGTTAGAATAGTCTCTCTATGGACTCAATTTGCTTTTTTATTTTTTGCTTTTATTGTTTTCAAAGCAGGTATCACCCAACACTACACACTTATTTATTTATTTATTTATTTATTTGTTTTGCAGTACTGGGGATTGAACTCAGGACACTGCACTTGGCAGGCAAGCGCTTATTCTGCTGAGCTATCTCCCCAGCTCCCTTATTTTTATTCTTATCTCTCTCCTTAAAAGACCAGCTCTATATGGGTAGGAATTTCCTGCCTTGCTCAGTACTACATCCTTAGCACCTGGAAATGAGCCTGATACCTAGTTGATGCTAATAAATGTTTGTTAAGTTGGGGGCCAGCAAGATGGCTCAGCAGTCTAAAGTGCCTAGCTTAGGCAACCATAGGGACCACAGTTTGATCCTCAGTACCACATGCTGCACCAGCCCCACCCCCAGGGCAGGCTGAGCCAGCTATATATATATATAAAAGGTAAGTAAATATATATGTTGTGGAGTTTGTTTCTTTGGTATTTTTGTTTTTATGGTGTTTGGGATCAAAACCAAGGCCTTACACATATTAGTCAAATGTTCTACACTGAACTCCATCACAAGTCCCATAAGCATCTCGGTAGAGGAAGGGGACAAGGAGAAATTATTGCTAAGTTATTTTAGGACACAAATCAAAGGGTTTGGTTTTTTTTTTTTTTTTTAAGGAGTTGGTAAGGGTAAAGCTGACTCCAGTATAGTAATTTGTGTCTGTAGGGAAATTCTATCTGACCAGAACTCCTATGGTACAAGAATGAGGAGGATAAGTCCTTATGAAAAATAAGGGGAGAGGGAAATGGAGATGTATCTTCATAGGTACAAATGATGCTTAGGAGACAAGATTCAGGAGGTTAGAGTCACAGATCTGTTCCAGGATCCTCTGTGATCAGAAATCAAGGAAAAGCAACACTTGCTAATTCTCTGTCTCTCAGGAATACTGAGAGTCTATCAAGATATGAGCAGCAGCTTTACCAGCCCTTGACTCAAAGGTACCTAGTATCCATTAATTTATTTCTTCAGAAAGGTCCAGAAACCTTCAGGACAACATTGTCAAGCTTCCAAACCTGATTTTTGTTGTTGTTTTTAAGAATTTTATTTTATTTTTTTCTTGTTTCAGAACTTTGTTTGTTTATTTATTTATTTTTTATGGCTGGCTCAGCCTGCCCTGAGGGCAGGGCTGGCGCAGCATGTGGTGCCAGGGATCGAACCACGGTCCCTGCTTTCCTAAGCAGGCGCTTTAGACCACTGAGCCATCCTGCCGGGCCCCTCCAAACCTGATTTGGCATTAAAGAATGAAGGAGACCTCCTCCACTGTCCCAGCTCTTACCACTCTCTACTTTTTCAAGTGAAAGATTAATTCCGTCAGGTGAGACATCTGTAGGTTTTGTGGTGCTACCTAGCTCGAAGATAGGGGCTGGGCTTGGCAGTTGACCCATCCACTGCTCATCCACCCAGATTCACCAGTTCTCTGCTTCCCCTGCAGCTTCTCTCTACTGACTTAGTAGCCTTTCCTCTGCCCTCACAGCACCCTCTTCTGTTTGCATTTCCACTCCACGTGTGGTAAACTTACAACTGGTGGCCAACTTCTTAAACCTAGTGGAATTGAGCTAGTGTGGTGCTGGGTCAGAGACTGACCTGAGGAGTTGCCAACAGCATAAGAGACAAAACTAGAGAAGCTGTTGAGAGGCTGTCAGAAAAGCTGTTGGAGTTGTTGGAAACTACTGGTTGTCAAGCTCTTCTTCTGGGGAACCTTGTCATCGAGGCTTTCCTGTTGAACTTGGTTGTCTTCATTGGAGGAGAAGCTCAGGACCTCACTGTTGCTAAGGTTGGCTGCAGTTCATTTTGGAGGAGCTCTCATTCTCACTTTGAGCATCACTTCCTGGCTCCAGAGGGGAAGATGGCACACAGGTCAGTCTCAGTCTTCTGGAGAATCTTATCATGTTCGCTTTCCTAGTAGGTGCTCAACTGTTTTCATCCTCAGAGGAGTTTGAAACCTCACTATTGCTGAGGGTAGTGGGAGTACTTTTCTGAGAAACTCTGGTTCTTACCTTGAACATTACTTCCTGGCTCCAGTTCATGTCCCTCAGCCTGCTAGGGATGAAGGTACAAACTTCATAGCTTCCACCACTGGTGTCTGAGCTGTCCTAGCGCAGATCTGTGAAACAGGCCTGCATGAGACATGGTCATGTAACCTAAACCTCTAATTAGACTTGTGGGGGCATTGTTATAGACTCTAGGTCTTCGACTAGACTCATGTAGGATATTATTGTGGGATTCAAATCCTCAGCTGTATTCTTTGGTCTTTAGTGTGTACACAGATTTCCTACATTAATTTTGTATATGTTTCTTTGGGTGATTCATTAGAAAATAGTCTTATAAAATATGTGTCCTGTATTGTATTGTTTCCCCTGAAAAAACACCAAACTATGACACCAACCTTGTAAGTCAGATGGGCATAAAATAGTGCCTGGAACAAGATAGACATTTATTTGAGAGATCTATTGCAGTTAACACACCACCTCAAAATGTGGTGTCAAAAGAATTTCTTAAGTTGCATCATTGACAGGGCAGCTCTGCCTCATGTGCTATCAGCTGGGGCGTTGACACAGGTTGAAGTTCCAAATAGCTTCACTCACGTGCTTAGGAGTTGGAGCTGGCCAGGGGCTGTAAGCTAAGAATAAATTGTAGGTCATGGAACTTCCATTCTCCATGTTATCTCTCCCTAAAGGCCATTCCACATGGCTGCTTGAGTTTCCTGACAGTCTAGAAGAATGTTCCAAAAAGGAGCATCTCAGCCAGGCATGATGGTTGTACTTCTGTAATCTCAGCAGGAGAATCACTGCAAATTCAAGGCCAGCCTGGACTATATAGCTTCCAACTTTGAGTTGGAAGCCACCCTGAACTATATGGTGAGACCCTGTCTCAAAACACACATTACTATTCTCCCAAGATCCTCTAAAGGTTTATCCTATTAGGACTTGAGCTCCAGAATGACATTATCTAAGTCAACTCCAGGAATGGTTCCTTGGCTTCAGAGATGCATGAATTATAAAAACAAATTGCCTTCTTCCTCTTCCTTTTCTTCGTTTTTTCTGAGCAGTGAAGTGTAAAAGTCACTAGGTAGGACTGAACAAGGTAGAAATGTAAATGGCATGACTAGGATGACAGAGAGGGAGCCAGCAGCCCAAGCAGACAAAAAGGGCATCCAAACTGAACAAAGAAGGAAATCATGGATCTAAAGTGAAATAAATAGCCGGGCGTGGTGGCGCACGCCTGTAATCCCAGCACTCGGGAGGCTGAGGCAGGAGGATCGGTGAGAGTTCGAGACCAGCCTGGGCTACAAAACTGAGCTCAAGGCCAGCCTGAACTGTACAGCGAGACCCTGTCTCAAAAAGACAAAAAATAAAATAAAAAATAAATAAATAAATAAATAAATAAAGTGAAATAAATAAATAAAAGTTTGATACAGGGGTGCTTAAATAACTTAAAAGTACTACTCCATGAAATACTAATAATTTTGATGAGACACACAAATTAATATGAAATATATAACAGTATGATATTTATATAAAACATTTTATAAAATCACTACCCTGAAATCTTCCAAAATGTCAACATCATGATAGTCAAGGAAAAACTAGGGAACTATTAAAATTCTTAGAAGCATTTTTGGATAAAATGAGAACGTTAGGAGGCACTGCTTTAAATCTTTCTGAGCTCCTAACAGTTTTACAACCATATCCAGGGCCAGGTCTTACTGGAGTGTCCTGTTATTTTTTGATCTAGATTTTAATTTACATTGAAATGGTTTCATTTTGTGGTCCCTGTATAGCTCCTCTAGATCCTACTTGAAACATAGTTTCTTTTTTCTGTGCTGAATCATAGACAACTAAAAGAAATCAGTTAACTTGGGGTGGGGGGCTCAGCAAGGTAAATTCCTGTCTGGCAAGCAGAAAGGCCAGAGTTTGATCCCCAATTTTGGAGGGAGGGAGGAAGGGAGAGAGAGAGAGAGAGAGAGAGAGAGAGAGAGAGAGAGAGAGAGAGAGAGAAGGGCCAGCCAAATAGCTCAGCCAATTAAAGCACCTGCAAGTAGGCATAGGGCCGAGGGGTTCAATCTTGGGCCTGCCCTGCTGGCCCCACCCCTAAGGTGTGCTGAGACTGCAACTGAGGCTGGGAATGGTAGTACACACTTATAATCCCATCTCTTGGGAGACTTAAACAGACAGATCACTGTGAGTCTGATCTGGTAATGAGCCCTTGAATATGCTATAGGCCTCTAAAAATACAAAAGGAAGGAAGGAAGGAAGGAAGGAAGGAAGGAAAGATGGGCAAGATAGTTCAGTGAACTAAGAGCCTGCTTAAGCAAGCTCAAGGACCAGGGTTTTATCCCCTGTACCACATGCCATGCTGGCCCCGCCCTCAAGTGCACTGAGCTGGCCATGAGTCTGAGAGTGATGATTCATGCCTGTAATCCCAGCCCTGAAGAGGCTTGAAAACAAGAGGATCACTAGGAGTCTGAGCTGTGTAGTGAGACCCTGCACCAAATGGGGGTGGGGGGGTGGAGGAGGAAGAGGAGGAAAAGAGAGAGAAGGAAGAGGAGGAAGAGAGAGAGAAAGAAGGGCCAGTGAGATGGTTCAGTAGTCTATTCCTTTAACATTTTGCCTAGAGCTTTTGTCTATCCCAAAACCACAAAGTCTGTTGCTGCTTTAGAAAGTGTACCATGATCTGTATTGCTACATATTACCAGTTTGTAATTTAGGTATGGAATTAACCTAAGTTTCATTTCACTTGGCTTGCTTTCTCTTCACTATTCTTCAGCACTCTGCAAACCTTGCTCGCCCCAAAGTCAGTTCTATGTTTTAGGTTTTTGTTATGGAAGTTCTCTATTTTCAGGGGCAATTTTTGTGTCAATTATCTATTGGACTGTTGGAAAATCTATATCCCATCAGCCAATTCCATCCTACTACCTACATTTATAAGTGGAATTTTATTTTTTAAAGAATTTTTTAATTTAATTTTTCTTTTTCTTTTTCTTGTTTCAGAACTTTTGTTTGTTTATTTATTTTTATGGCTGGCTCAGCCTGCCCTGAGGGCAGGGCTGACATAGCATGTGGTGCCGGGGATCGAACTGCGGTCCCTGCAGCCGCCCAAGCTTTCCTAAGCAGGCGCTTTAGACCACTGAGCCATCCTGCCGGGCCCCTAAGTGGATTTTTATTTAAATTCAGCCATATTCTCTTGTATATTGTCTGTGGTTATTTTCATACTACACTGACCAAGTTAAGTAATTGTAACAGATAGCATATGTTTGCAAAGCCTAAAATATTTACTATCTGATCTTTTTTGTCCTCAAAATCTTTAATGTATTTAATCATCACTGGACTTTCCCTTAATTCTTTGCTTGTTTGTCCAGAGTTTGATCCCCAGTACTGCAAAAAAAAAGAAAGAAAGAAAGAAAAGTAAGGCAGTCTTGCACTGTAGTTCAGGATGGCCTTATGTTTGCTATGTAGCCTAGGCTGACTTGAAACTGATGGCAATCTCCCTGCCTCAGCCTCCCAAGTGCCAGGATTACAGGAATGCACCACCATACCCAGCCAGACTATCTTATCTTTTACAGAAAACATTAGCCTGCTTTATTGCTGTATAAAATAAAAAGAAAACCTATCCAAAAGTTTTTTAAAAAAGCAATAGTATGTTATTTTTTCTCAAGGTTCTACATAATAATTAGGTGGTTTTCTGCTTCGTATAGTGTTAACTAAAATGATAGAATTTCTAGCTGGTACAACTGGCTTTAGGTACATGGATAAAAATTGGTGCTGGTTGCCAGGTAGCAGCTGCACTGGAATTGCTAGCCAAGTAGCTTGGTTCTCTCCCAGGTGAGCCTCCACACGGCTGCTTAGGCTTTCTCACATAATGGTATCTAGGCTCAAAGAAGGAGTATCCTAAATGCATAAAAGCATGAAATCTCTTAAGGTCAAGTCCTGGAAGTTACACAATAATATGTCTGCCACAATTTTCTGGCATAAATCACAGGATCAGCCCAGACTTAGGGGAATAGAAAACATTCCACATATTGAGAGAAGGTATAGTGAAGAACTTGTAGCCACCTTTAGTCCTTCACAGTACAAATAAACTACCTGTCAAGTTGCTATCCTGGGTTGGTGATATAGCTTAATCTCAGCACCCTTCCTTCACCCCCACTACAAAAAAAAAAAGCTCTCCCCACACTATGTTTTGAGTGCCCACTATACCTCTTCCCATGAAGTGGGGTCTGTCTCCTTCTCTTATCCATTACCTTAATCTCCACAAGGTGCTACTGGTACTGGGTCTAGGCTGAACTCAGTGGCCATGCATTTCCTGCAACATATGTGTCCAGGACAGGAAAAACTCGCAACCCACTGGGATGAGTTCTTTGTCTCAAGTACTGCTTTCTCAGATTCCAGAAAGGCCAACAAAAGACAGAATCTACTTTTGATGTTATACCTGAACATTTCCAAATACTCTATCCATTTAGTTATTATTATTAGCATTGTTTAACATAACACACTCTCCAAGCATTCCTTCATTTCTGTGTGCATTCCTCTAGTGATAAGGAACTCACTATATCACGAAGTAGCCTGCTCCATTGTGGATGTTACTGACCCAACTATCAAACCTTTTCATATTAAGCCAAAATCTATCTATAGTTTTCACTAGTTATATCAGGTCTATTCCTTGCAGCCAGAGAATAAATTATTTCTTAGATGTTTCCGTTGAAAAGGTCAGTAATGTATCTTTTGCCCGCCTAAAAGAATCACTTTCTAGGGCAATAATACCTGTCTTCTCAGGTATTTTTTTATGTTTCATGATTCACATCCTTTCTCATTCTGATCATTGTTCTTTGATCAGGCTCTGACTATTCAGACATTCAGTGTGGATTAGGACTCAACCAATATCCCAAAGCAGGAAATCTGAGCAATAGAATAGAGAGCCTTCATTGTTATGAATATACTTGTTCAGTGCCTTCTAAAATATTGCCTTCTAAAATATCATTCAGGGTAGGAGGTGTGGCTCAGTGGTAGAGAACTTTCCTAGCATGTATAAGACACTGAGTTCAAGCCCCAGCACTGAAAGAAAAAAAAAAAAAAAACTAAAATAGCATTCACATCTTAATGTTCATGTAAAGCTAAAATACAGGATGGAAATCAAAATAGTAGGGAAGTGGAAACTTTCCAACAAACTGACTTGACTCCTTTAAGTAAAGTCATTGTACCAGTAAAGGTATTTTGTCAGTTGCAACGCTGGTCTGCCAAGGCCACAATTGCGGGTGATATTCAACGCCACCACTTGAGGACTGTTCGTGCTGCTGCTATGAATAATTTCTACATCACCTCCTAAGAATTCAGTCTTCAGTGGGTGTGGCTAAAGACACATTCAAGTGCTTGAGCTCCAACTATCAGATAGGAGAGAAAAGAATGTTCCCCTTTCTGCTTCCATGGTAGTAATGAAAGCTGTGCAGCCCTTCGGTTTTATATACACTGGAAAATCCTCCTAATTCACAGAACAGATTGCATGCTGAATGGACAAAAACAATGACAAAGCTTCACTCTAATTAACAGGTTGCTTTTTCTTTTATTTGTATTATCCAACCTGTATTTTCCATTTTATGCAAAGAGTATCATACTAGTGATTGTTAAAGTTTTGCTGAAGATTCAATTTGCCAATAAACTGTCAAGTCCTGCTGTGTGATCTGTCAGGTCACAGATCTGTCAAGAAAAGAAATTTGGGAGCTAGGGGGAGATAGTTCAGTAAAATAAGTGCCTGCCTGGCAAGCGCAGGGGCATGAGTTCAATCCCCAGTACTGCCAAAAAAGAAGAAAAAAAGAAAGTAAATTCAATTACCTTTGTCCTGGCTTGTTCTGAGAAATCTCTACTTCCTTGTTTTTTTGTTTTGCTTTGCTTTGTTTTTTTTTTTTTTTTTTTTTTTTGGGGGGGGGGGAAGGTTGTTTGTTTTCAGTACTGAGGATTGAATTTACAGCCTTCACACCACTGGGCTACATCCTCAGCTCCCTTGCCTGTTATTTTAGAAGGCACTTGAGACGGGGGCAATGAACGTAAGATTTTACTAAATCACTGAATTGCCCAGGCTGAACTCAAACTTGTAATTCTGCTGCCTCACACTCCCCTGCAGATAGCTCTCCATTTCTTTTATGTCTTATTTGAAAATCTAATTTTAAATAAGAGTATAGGTTGTAAAATCAACTTTTTCTCCTTGCTATAAATTGGATCTAGAGTGTCCCCCAAAGATCCAGTTGTTGAAGGTATGGGCCCGGGCTTGGTGCCTTGGGAAGTGATGTTGCCTGTAAGAGGTAGGGCTTTGTGGGAGGTCATCACTCCCCAGGAGCAATCCCTCACTGGGAGCTGTGGGATCCTGTTCTCCTCCCCTCTCTTTCACTCCTGGCTAAGGTAAGCAGTTTTGCCCCTCCGTGTACTTACACCATGATGTGCTGCCATCCCTCAGTGAGTAGAGCCTTAAGGAGCCTGGCCAATGGATCATGAACTGAAGTCTCCAAAACTGTGAACCAAAACAAACCCCTCCTCTTTTATTGTTATTATTATTTTTAATGTATCTGTACAAGGTCTACAGGGTCTCACTACACAGATCAGACTCCCAAGTGCTGGGATTATAGGCATAGGCCACCACGCCCAGTCTCAATCACTGTGTCAGTGTGCTCCTGGGTTGGGGCCACCCTTCCTATTTCTAAGGTGGCTATACTGGATATTTGTTACACCAGCAGAAAGCTCACTCACTCCCTGTAATGGATAAGTATTAGTGTCATCTGCTTTGAATGTTACTTTTTTTTTTTTTTTTTTTTTTTTTTTTTTTTTTTTTTTTTTTTTTTTTTTTTTTTTTTT
>PVJA010034466.1:0-22495 GCA_004027025.1 Myocastor coypus | reverse complement strand
CTCACTTTTGTAGCCCAGGCTGGTCTCGAACTCGCATTGATCCTCCTGCCTCAGCCTCCCAAGTGCTGGGATTACAGGCGTGCGCCACCACGCCCGGCAGGGCAACCAATTAAACACAAGAGAAAAATAAGTAAACAGTAGTAAGTAAAACTCAGTTCAATCATAAGTCAATACATTTCAATTATAACTATCAATGTAAATTGACTCAATTCTCCAATTAAAAGATATAAAGTGGCAGAGTGGATAAGGAAGGAAAATCCAACCATATGCTGTATACAAGAAACACACTTAACTCACAAAGAAACTCATAGGCTAAAAGTTAAAGGTGCTAAAAGTTAAAGGTGCTCCAGCACCTCAGAAAAAAGCAGGGGTAGCAATCTTGTTTGCAGACACTCTAAACCTCAAACCAAGTTTGGTCAAGCAAAATAAAGAAGGCCACTACATACTGGTTAGGGGAAAAATTCAAGACAAAGAGCTAACACTCATAAATATGTATGCATCCAACATGGAAGTACCAAGTTATATAAGACAAACCTTAACGGACATGAAAAATCTCATATCCATTACCACAGTCTTAACAGGAGACCTTAACACCCCTTTATCCCAAAAAGATAGGTCAAGCAGACAAAAAATTAGCAAAGAAGTAGCAGACCTAAACCAGAACCTGGAACAACTGGACTTAGTGGACATACACAGAGTGTTCCATCCAAACCTTCAGAATAGACATTTTTTTCAGTTGCACATGGGACATTTTCTAAAATAGACCACATATTAACCCATAGATCATGCTTAAGTATATGCAAGAAATTAGAAATTATCCCATGCACACTATCTGACCACAGTGCAATGAAATTGGAAATAAATGACACAAGAACCCCAGATATATGTGGAAATTAAACAACACCTTTCTCAGCAACCAGCGGGTTACAGATGAAATTAAACAATATCTACAATTTAATGAAAATTCTAACACAACTTACTGGAATTTATGGGATGCAATGAAAGCAGTTCTTAGAGGGAAATTTATAGCCCTGAACTCACATATTAAGAAGAGAAAATGGGAACAAATAAATACTCTAATGCAACACCTAAACAGACTGGAAATGGAAGAGCAAATGAAATGCAAAGCCCAAAGATGGGAGGAAATTATAAAGATTAGAGCAGAAATCAACTGAGACAAAGAAAACAATACAAAGAATTAAAGAATCAAAAGCTGGTTCTTTGAAAGATTAAATAAAATTGACAAACCCTTAGCTAACCTCATCAAAAAGAGTAAAGAGGGGCCTGGCGGGATGGCTCAGTGGTCTAAAGTGCCTGCTTGGGGAAGCTTGGGCAGCTTCAGGGACCACGGTTCATTCCCCGGCACCGCATGCTGCACCAGCCCTGCCCTTGGGGCGGGCTGAGCCGGCCATGAAAATGAGTGAATAAACAAACAAGGGTTCTGAAACAAGAAAAAAAATAAATAAAATAAAAAATTCTTAAAGAAAGAAAGAAAAAAAAAGAGTAAAGAAAGGACTCAAATTCAAGCAATAAGAAACAAAAAGGGTGAATTACTACAGACCAAACAGAGATTCAGAGGATCATAAATAGCTACTTTGAGAATTTTTACTCTCACAGAATTGAAGACACAGAAGAAATGGACAGATTCCTAGAAAAGTATAAATTACCAAAACTGAACCAAGAAGATATAAGAACTCTCAACAACCCAATAACAGCCAATAAAATAGAAAATGTAATAAAAAGCCTACCCACAAAGGAAAGTCCAGGACCTGATGGATTCACCATTAATTCTTTTTATTTTATTTTTTTTCTTGTTTCAGAACTTTTGTTTCTTTGTTTATTTATTTTTATGGTCAGCTCAGCCTGCCCTGAGGTCAGGGCTGGCACAGCATGTGGTGCCGGGGATCAAACCATGGTCCCTGCAGCCGCCCGCAGGTGCTTTAGACCACTGAGCCATCCTGCTGGGCCCTCACCATTGAATTCTACAAGAAATTTATAGAGGACATAAGCCCAATACTTCTCAAACTCTTCAATGAAATAGAAAAGGAAGCAATCCTCCCAAAATCATTCCTAGAAGCAAGTATTACACTGGTACCACAACCAGAAAGAGACACAACTAAAAAAGAACTACAGGCTAATTTCTCTCATTAACATAGATGCAAAAATTCTCAATAAAATCCTCGTCACTAGAATACAACAAATCATCAAGAAGATTATACACCATGACCAGGTAGGATTCATCCCAGGAAGGCGAGAATGGTTCAATATATGCAAATCTATAAATGTGATACACTATATCAATAAAGCCAAAGCCAAAATTACATGATTGTCTCAATTGATGCAGAAAAGGCTTTTGACAAAGTCCAATACTTATTCATGTCCAAAGTCCTACAGAATCTTGGAATAGAGGGCCTTTACCTCAATCTGATAAAAGCCATCTATAATAATCCAACAGCTAACATAATTCTAAATGGGGAAAAACTGAAGCCTTTTACTCTCAAATCTGGTACAAGACAAGGATGTCCTCTAGCACCACTCCTATTCAACATAGTTCTGGAATCATTAGCTACAGCCACTAGACAATAAAAGGAATAAAAATAGGTAAAGAAGAAGTTAAATTATCATTATTTGCTGATGACATGATAATTTATTTGGAAGACCCCAAAAACTCCACCAACAAGCTACTGGAATTAATACACAAATTCAGTAGCATAGCAGTTTATAAAGTCAACACACAAAAGTCAATAGCATTCCTCTATTGCTATAACAATATAACACTGAGATAACAAACATACTGAGAGAACAATTAGAGAAACAATATCTTTTAAATATCACCAAAGAAAATGAAATATTTAGGAATTGACCTAACTAAAAAAGTAAAAGACCTTTTCAATGAAAACTACAGTACTGGGGCCCGGCGGGATGGCTCAGTGGCCTAAAGCTCCTGCTTGGGAAAGCTTGGGCGGCTTCAGGGACCGCGGTTCGATCCCCGGCACCATATGCTGCGCCAGCCCTGCCCTCGAGGTGGGCTGAGCTGGCCATGAAAATGAGTGAATAAACAAACACAGGTTCTGAAACAAGAAAAAAAACAAAACAAAACAAAACAAAAAAACAATAAATAAAATTTAAAAATCTTTTAAAAAAGAAAACTACAGTACTCTGAAAAAAGAGATCCTAGAGGATTTCAGAAAATGGAAAGATATTCCCTGATCCTGGATAGGAAGAATCAGCATTGAGAAGATGGCCATATTCACTAAACTGTTACACTAAACTGTTACACAGATTTAATGCAATTCCTATCAAAATACCATCAACATACCTCACAGAACTGGAGAAGTCATTCCAAAAATTTATTTGGAACCAAAAAAGACTCAGAATTGCAAAGATAGTCCTGGGCAAGAAAGGTAAGGCAGGAGGCATTACAATTCCTGACCTAAAATTATACTAGAGAGTTACTGTGATAAAATTAACATGGTATTGGCAAAAATATAGAGCTGAGGATCAGTGGAATAGATTAGAAGATGCAGAAGTAAATCCAAACACACTCCGCTACCTTATTTTTGACAAAGGGGCCAAAACATGTTTACTGGAAGAAAGATAGCCTCTTTAACAAATGGTGCTGGAAAAACTGGCTCTCTACATGTCAAAAACTAAAACTTGACCCATGTCTATCACCATACACTAAACTAAAATAAAAATTGATTAAAGATCTAAATATTAAAAAGAGAAATCGTAAACCTCCTAGAGGAGAAGATTGGAGGAAATCTTAAAGACATCAGAGTAGACAAAGATTTCATGGACAAGAATCAAAATGTACCTTTAACACTTGAAACAATCAACAAATGAGACCTCCTCTGGCTGAGAAACTTTTTCATGTCAAAAGAAATTACCAACAGAGTGAAAAGACAACCCACAAATTATGAAAATATTTTAACTAATAAATATTCAGACAAAGGTCTTCTATCTAGAATTTGTGAAGAACTAAAAGCCATTAGGATCCCAAAATTCAAAGATCCAATCCAGAAGTGGGCATGCGAGATGGACACACACTTCTCAGAGAAAGAAATTCAACAAGCCTATAAATACATGAAGAAATGCTCCACATCACTAGCCATTCGTGAAATGCAAATCAAAACAAAAGTTAGATACCATCTCACCCCAGAAAAAATGGCTACTATAAAGAAATCAACCAACAACAAATGTTGGAGAGGCTGTGGGGAAAAAGCAACACTTCTCCCCTGCTGGTGGGAATGCAGACTGGTGCAACTATTATCAAAAGCAGTGTGGAGATGCCTTAAAAAAAAACTAGAGGGCCTGGCAGCGTGGCTCAGTGGTCTAAAGCACCTGCTTAGGAAAGCTTAGGTGGCTGCAGGGACCGCGGTTCAATCCCTGGCACCACATGCTGTGCCAGCCCTGCCCTCAGGGCAGGCTGAGCCACCCATAAAAATAAATAAACAAACAAAAGTTCTGAAACAAGAAAAGTAAAATAAAATAATAAAAGTCTTAAAACAAAAACAAAAACAAGCTAGAGCTGGAAATCCTATTCAATCCAGCTATCCCCCTACTGGGTATTTTTCCAGAAGAACTGAAACCATCATGTCACAGTGATATCTGTGCACCTATGTTCTTTTTTATTTTTTTTATTTTATTTTATTTTATTTTATTTTTTTTGAGACAGGGTCTCACTGTGCAGTTCAGGCTGGCTTTGAGCTCACTTTTGTAGCTCAGGCTGGTCTCGAACTCACAACGATCCTCCTGCCTCAGCCTCCCAAGTGCTGGGATTACAGGCGTGAGCCACCACGCCCGGCTCCTATGTTCTTTTTTAAAAAAATTTTTATTTTTATTTATTTATTTATTGTTTCAAAACCTTTGTTTGTTTATTCACTCATTTTTATGGCCGGTTCAGCCCGCCCCAAGGGCAGGGCTGGCGCAGCATGTGGTCCCGGGGATCGAACCTCGGTCCCTGAAGCCTCCCAAGCTTCCCCAAGCAGGCGCTTTAGACCATTGAGCCATCCCGCCGGGCCCCTGTACACCTATGTTCATAGCAGCACAATTTGTGATAGCCAAATCCTGGAAACAACCAAAATGCCCATCATCTGAAGAATGGTTGAAAAAGATGTGGTATTTTCACAAAATGGAATATTACTCAGCTATAAGGAATGATAAACTAGAAGACTTCGTATGTAAATGGATGTATCTTGAACATATACTCATAAGTGAAATAAACCAGACCTACATGTGCAAATATCATATAGTCTCCCTAGTGTAAGGACTCAAAAGAATAAATAAATAAATAAATATTGGGCGGTACCAGGAATCAACCTCGGGACCTTGCATTTTCTGCATTCTCAACCCCTATAATTTTTTTTAGGAGAGTGACTTAAATATAAAATGTATTTGGAAGAGTTTAAAAAAAGTAATGTTTATTGAAAGTGTTAATGTTTAATTGTTTGATCAGTCTTACTTACCTATGTCTGTTGATCTATACTGATTTGATGATGAAAATATGTAATGAAACCATTGTTAAATTTTTCTTGTTTTGAAATTCTGTACTGTATGTACTCTTACTTGTTACTGTTTTTTTTAAATTTAAATTTAAATTTTATTTATTTATTTATTTATTGTCTTTTTTTTTTTAAATTTTTTTTTGAAGAATTATTTATTTATTTATTTATTTATTTATTTATTCTTGTTTCAGAACCTTTATTTGTTTATTTACTCATCTTTTATGGCCGGCTTAGCCTGCCCCGAGGGCAGGGCTGGCGCAGCATGTGGTGCCGGGGATCGAACCGCGGTCCCTGAAGCCTGCCATGCTTTCCCAAGCAGGCGCTTTAGACCACTGAGCCATCCCGCTGGGCCCCTATTTATTGTCTTTTTGAGACAGGGTCTCACTATGCAGTTGAGGCTGGCCTTGAGCTCACTTTTGTAGCCCAGGCTGGTCTCGAACTCGTACCAATCCTCCTGCCTCAGCCTCCCGAGTGCTGGGATTACAGGCGTGCGCCACCACGCCCGACTGTTACTGTTTTTTTTTTTTTTCTATCTTTGTTTCTGCTATTTTTACTCTTTAAAACAAAATTTAAAAAATAGTGATATATTTTCTCCAATAAAAATAAATTACTGGGCCAGTAAGATGGTTCAATGGTCTAAAGAGCCTGCTTAGGAAAGCTTAGGCAACTGCAGGGACCACAGTTCGATTCCAGGCATCACATGCTGTGCCAGCCCCACCCCCAGGGCAGGCTCAGCTGGCCTTAATACAAATAAATAAATAAATAAATAAATAAATAGTTGATCAAAATTGCCTTGAAAGAATGCAATAAAATTTTCTGGGAAACAATATAAGGGTAAGTCCTATGTTAAAATTTAGGGGTTACAACTATCTTTATTAAATATTATTTAACTACCTTAAAAAATGTAAAGGGATTTGGAGGGGATCAATGGGGTTATTGAGCTATAACCCCATTTTCATATTCTGAGACAAGGACTTGCTAAATTGTCCAGGCAATCCCTACACTCAAATTTGCAGTCTTCCTTCCGTGCTGAGATTATAGATGCGGGCATTGTGCCCAGAGCTTGCGTTTTGCCTGTATGGTTTTTGGTTGAATCCTTCTGCCATGGCCTTGCCAAATGATGAGACTATAGGTAGGCATCAAAGCATGCAACTTTAAAAAGTTTTTAACACCCTTCCAGAAGGACCATTGACTTCTCAATAAGAAGGTGGAGGGCCTGCCATTCACACAGCCTTTCTGTGCCTCTGCACCCTCCCTGTCCCTCACACTTCCAAGATCTTACATTTCAAGAGGAGCGATCTCTCTGGTGAAGGGCTTGTTTTCAGCAAGGTACCTGGCTTGGTGCTGGAGGAGCTGGACAGCTGGCATTTCAAGTCTGAGGGGAATTGTGAGAAATGAATGCCTGGAGCCAAGCAAGCAACACACATAAGCCATATGAAACATGCCGCAACACTGAACATTTGCACACTTTCTTCCACGGCATCCCATGTGAATTTAAGTAGGAAATGTAAACTCATAGCAACCCAAAATTCCTGGGCAGCAAGCAATGGCAAACAGTATTCCAGCCTGCATATGAAGAGGAGCCCAGGATCAATCAAACACACTAGTGGGTCCAGTTCTCAGGAAGAGAAAGGGACGGGCAGTCACCCCATAAAAGAGCTCCTTGGAGCACCCTGGAGGCCGTCACTTGCTGTCCCTACTTGTACCTTTCCCCTGGACCCCACCTATGTAGCCTCTTTCCAAGCTGCTTCAGTTGCAGTTTGTCCTCTCCGGGGCCAGGGTCTGAAGGCGCCCCATTTCCACCCATATCACTCATTGCATGAAATGTAGCAGGCCGCCTTGAGGCAAAGGCCTCTACCCAGAACTCTAGAGTCACCCACTGTCTTGTCTGTGTGAGATTGCCACAAAGACAAGTTCCTTACCCAAACCTAGCAGGTTTGAACAGTCCTTTCCTTTCTCATTTCAAAAAACAATAGTCTCCCACTTCCAGCTGCTCAAGACCAAATACTTGGGCCTCCTGAGGTCTCTGTCTGTTCCCCTACCTCCTCTGCTCCATGTTCATGCCTCTGAGTTAACCCTTTGCTGTTTCTTCTGCACACCATGCTCACTTTCACCTGGCCTCAGGACCTCTGCACTTGCTTCATCCTCTGCCTGGAATACATTTGCCCATAGGAGACAGCCATGGTGCTAGTAGCTGACACAGGACGCAGATTATCCTGGGCCCTTATATGCAAGAACACATTTGCAGAGCGGGGCTGTGATGGTGCACGCCTATAATCCCAGTACTTGGGAGGCTGAGGCAGGAGGATCTGTGTGAGTTTAAGACCAGCTTGGGCTACAAAAGTGAGCTCAAGACCAGCCTGAACTGCATAGTGAGACCCTGTCTCAAAAAGAAGAATGCATTTGCTCTGCTCCCTATAGCTCTCAAGAGGATGCTCTGTAATCTCTTCCACAATACACATGTGGGAATACAGGCCTAGTGAAGTTGGGTTTGTTGCCCAAGGTGTCATTCTGGCTCCATAGCTGAGCATGTGACCACTACACTGTCCTGCCCCCAGACCTGCAGAGTGCAGTGCATGCTCAGCTTGCCTGCCCTCCTCTCAGAGAGGCCTGACCTGCTGCCCTGTGTGGAGCAGTTCCTCCCCATCATCACTATCCATTTTTCTTGCCCTGCCTTTATGTCCCAGCAGTTTCTGTCATGGGACACACACACATGTGTACTGTCTGTCCTTCACTGAGCCCTTGTTTCACACGACAGAGGCTCAGTGTTCTGAGTGGCTCTACAGCAGAGGTGAACTGCTCTGCTGTAAAGGAGCAGAGGTTTCTGACTTTTTTTTTTTTTTTTTTTTGAGACATGGTCTCGCTGCATTGTTCAGGCTGCCTTGAGTTCACTAAGTAGCTGGAGCTGCCCTCAGATTTGTAGCAGTCATCTTGCTTTTATAGGTATGAGCCACTATGCCCAGCTAAGGAGGGAGAGTTCTGAGTACCTGGCTTGTGCAGGCCCTGTGAGCACCTCAAGGCCAGAAATGTCCAGACATTTCCAAGGGGCAAGGAGAGGTCCTCATGTCCATCTCTCCCATACCCCAGGCAGGCCTTGCAGTAGCAAGGGAGAGGAAGCCAGGGGAGGAGTGAGTGAGTAGAACCAGTGGTGCCAGCCCGCCTGGTGGGGATGGTCAACTGGCTCCAGGTAGAGGAAGAAGAGGAGCCTAGGATCCTAGAGGCGTGTTGGGATCTAGGAATGGTCTGGTCAGAAGTCGAGCCATTGGCTGGCAGGTGTGCCTCAGTTAGGAACTGGGCAACATGGCCTCAGGAAAGGTGACAGGTGACAGTGGAAGTCACCAGGTGGGTCGAGCACCAGGCCTTGGAGCTGGTGACTGCCCAGTCCCTCTGTGTGGGTGAGATATGACTGGGTGGCATCTCTGCAGCTGTGTCTGGGATATAGGGTACTAAGGGAGGTAAGGACCCACAGGGGCCACACGCCCACTCACTTTTCTTCAGGCGAACATCCAGCGGTGTCTCTAATGTTCTCTGCATGGCTTCTGCAAAGTCCTTGAAGAAGGTCTTGACAGGCTCGAAGGACAGAGGCACGGGGTGGCTCAGTTCCCCGAGGTTCATGTGTCGCTGCATCTCCAGTTCAGTGTCTGTGTATGCCTGTGTAGGGGACACATGGTCAGGATAGCCAGGGGGACCCAAAATAGTTCAGTGTGGTGGGAGTGTTGTAGGCAGCTGAATTAGACAGAAACATTATAGGCAGTCAGACATGGCCAGGCCCTCAAGGAGACAATATGGAACACAAGGTGACTTTGCGACTTCGGAAGAGACAGACACTTCCCCATGTGGGCCGGACCTCAAGACAAGAAAGGAAACAAATGTAGCCGCATACTTCCCTAGGAAAGGGCATCAGGGATTGATATTTTAAATAGGTATCGATTACCTTGAAAGAGCCCAAATGAGTCACTAACCCAACCCCAACAGGAAGAGACCCTGTCCCAGATTCATGCCTGCTTACTAGGTGACTCACTTCCCCATTTGGTACTTGATTTAATCAATTCTACCTGAGCAATGGTGCTTGTAATCTTATTGGTTGACCACAGTTTTGTTCCACTTCATGTCCACCTAAGTGAGTTCCCATGTTCATCCCACCTCAGACCTACCTCATCACATGGTTTTCCTCTATAAAAGTCCCTGGAAGAGACAGCTTCCTGGGGACCACCCACTCGGGGTCTGCCTTCTGTCCTGCTCTTGGACAGAAGTTTTCTTTCCCCCAACAAATATATTCTGCTTGTAACCTCCGTTTGTTCCTAAAATTCATTCTTTGGTTTTAGAGAACACGAACTTGTCCCAGGTACTTTTCAGGTGAGGAGTTTTGTTTTTCCCCTATATCATTTGAAGGTCATCCACCGGAGATCATTGGATCCTTATATCAACTTGATTCCCAATTTGATCCTCATTTAATCAATATTACCCAAGCAACTATATTTGTGTAATCTCATTGGTTGGACATACTTTTTCTCACCTCACATTCATCCTATGATTTTCCATTGGATAATATTACCTAAGCAACTATGCTTGTGCTTTTATTGATGCTATAGTTTTGTCTCACCTTAAGCCTTGCCTCACCTCATGGTTTTGCTCAATAAAACAATCTTGAGACAAGGGATTGGAGGGCAGCCCATTTTCTCAGGCCCACTGTGTCCCTCTCGGAAAGGTTTTATTCTCTCAATATGTTTCCTATTCTTAACCTCTGTTGTTCCTAGAATTTATTCCTTGATTCTAGAGAATGCCAACTAGACATCTAGCAGATTGGGAGTTTCTTTATGCTGTGTAAGTAGGTTCTTACTATAAGTATGATGGAGGGTCAGGGATATAGCTCAGTGGCACAGGGCTTGCCTGGCAAATGCAAGATTGTGAGTTTAATTTCCTGTATCCCAAAACAAAGCAAACAACCCCACCCCTGAAACTCAATAGAGGTTTGAGGGGATAAATGAGTGAGTGAAATCAAATGCATCTGCTTTTTCCTTTTGCCGATGTACAGAATAGCTCCTGTCATGCTAACCAGAAACTCAGGCACCAGCTTGAATTCTGTGCCCTTATCCTCAGCTCCAGTCTCCATTCCTACTATGTCTGAGCATTTCTTTTTTTTTTTTTTTTTTTGTGGGACCAGGGTTCAAACTCAGGACCTTGAACTTGCCAGGCAGGCATATGTGCCCCTGAGCTATCTTCCCAGCCCCTCTCTGAATATTTCTGTTTCCCACCTCCCTTGCTACCCCACACCCAGGTCCAGTCTACCACCATCTCTCCTGGACCACATGGTCTCCCCAGTCTAGGCTCCTGTCCTGATATGCCTAGAGCTATCCTTGTCCAGTCACCAATATGACCTTTCTCTAGTGGGAACCTGACTGTGCCCACTGTTGGGGACCACAAATTGTAAGCTGACATAGTGTCCATTCTAGGTTCTCCTTGCTCTGCCTGCTGTCTTAGTTACTTTTTAGTAGTTGCTGGGACAAATACCTGATGCTCAAAATGAAGGGAGGAAAGGTTTATTTAGCTCACAGTTACTAGAGGTTTCAGTCCATATTCAGCTGGCCCAAGGCTGAGTGGAACAGAGCAGAGAGCATCCAGTTCACGGCGGTGGAACAGCAATAATGGCGACAGAGGCAATCGACCAACCAGGGGAGCAGAGAACAACAGCAAGAGTCTGTCTCTCTGTCTCCATATTGCATTCAGGCTCTCTGCCTCACCCATAATCCCAGAAGGACTCAGACCCATAATCCCATCGGTACTAAAACACATAACCCCAGTGGATCATGAGTCAAGTCTCAAACTCTAGAAGTCCCTGCCCCATGATTGCAGGAGGCTTTGGGGGGACAACTAGACATAAACCATAAACCTGCCTTGTGGAGTAGTTTTGTTTTGGAACTAGGAATGGAACTCAGGACCTCAAGCTTACCAGGTCAGTGCTGCTTGGCTGACCTAGGTCCCCACCCTGGTGGGCCAGTTTGGAATGCAGAAGCCTTGCTTCCTCTTGGTCAAGGAGATAACACTGAGGTGTGGGGATGGATCTTGTTTCTTTTATGATGTTAAACTTGCCCATTCAACCACTAGTTCTATGCTGTTCCAGGAAAAAGGTGCTCTAGTCCCTCCCCTGTACTGGCTAATAAAATAGTGGCTAGCTGGCGATTGGGGGGCCTTTTGTTTCTAGAGAGCACCTGAGACATCCTCTCTGCTGTGTCCCTCCATACATACCTGCTCAGCTTCCCATATCTAGCTCCACATGCCTCCTGGAAGTCCTCTCAGACACTTCTCTCTATAGGGAGTTAGGTATTTCTTGTACATACTTGGGCTAGCTTGCTTGAGCTAGGTTGCAAATAACTCTAAGTGTGTCTCCCCCTCACGCTATGAGTTCCCCATTTCCAGCAGGGGCCTGATGACTATGAGAATGAACAGATAGAATAGAAGGATGATGAATGATTGGTATTGGGGACGTTGGTACAGAAAATAAACAGGAGGTGTCAGAGCCTAGAAACTTAGGATGTGACTCTCTTCAGGAGTGGGGTGTGTGTCTAGATCATGATGGTTCAAGCAGAGGGCCTGGCAAGGTGCCTTGTGGGCTTAGAGCCACACAGACCCAGGCTCTGATCTCAGCTCGCCAACCTTTCTTTCAGCTGTGTGACTCTGGGAGTCTGCCAATTTGAACCCTAAGTTCTCATGCATAAAGTGGAGTAAGAATAGCCTCTTCACAGAGTTCTGCTGAATATCAGAGCTGAGATACTTAAAATTATTTCATCACAGAAGCCTTTGAAAATGGTGGTTAGTAAGTTATTCAATTAGTCCAGGATATATGTTATCTTCCTAACTGTATATTCTCTGGCCAGTTTTTTGTTTTAAGACACAGTTCAGGTTGGCTATGAACTCACTCTGTAGCCTCAGACTCACAGTGTGCCTCCTGTTTCAGCCTCCCAAGTGCTAGATAACAGATGTGAGCCACTGTCCCCAGCTCTCTGACCACTTGGTGGGGAGAGAAAGTCTACATGCTGAGAAAGCAAATAACTGAATTTACTTGTTGTGTAAACACTGTGTCCAGGGCCGCAGTAACCATAATGGGGGTGTGCTGGCAGCGGGTAGCAGTAAAAGCAGAACCCGCAGCGTTACCTGCAGTAGCTGGATAGGGTTGGACTTCTGGCCGATGCTCCAGACCCTCCTGGAGAGGTCATTCATGATGTCAACTTGCTTCTCACAAGACTCAACTTGCTCCCTGTATGCCTGCAGGGCAAGCTGCATGTTTTTATCCACAAACTTCTTGGCCAGTACTTCCTCTTCATCAAGTAGCAATCTGAGTCCAGTGAATTTCTCCGTTAGCCAGGCTTTACTTGACTCGGCATGAGCCTAAAAAAGAAAACCAGTTGCAGGTGCTGAGTTTTCCAACAAGGAAAAACAGTATAATCAATTTGAAAAAGATGATAACATCTATAAAGCAAGTTCAGCAAGGTGGTCAGTCAGACACAAGGGTCACTTGCAAAAACCTCAGCTTTTCTAAATACTGGCCATTGCTGAAAGGAAAGTACATGGGCAAACACAGGCTCTTCTTAAAACAAGGAAGCAACAAAATTTCTAAAAATAAGTTTAAGAAAAAGGTGAATGGCAGGGGCCGGGGACATAGCTCCATGGCACAAGTACCTGCCCAGCAAGTGCAAGGTCGTGAGTTCAAACCCTGGTCCCGCAAAAAAAAAAAAAAAAAAAAAAAAAAAGTGAATGGCATAGATAAGGAAAAGCATGAAATTGTACTGAAAGAAACACAAAAATGCTCTGACATTTTTTCATTAAAATAAATAAAAAAAATAAAGCTCTTACTATATGGAAGGTAAAAAAACAATATTCCTGACTAGAAAGATTCATTATTTTATTTATTTATTTATTTTTGTCTTTTTGAGACAGGGTCTCGCTATGCAGTTGAGGCTGGTCCTGAGCTCACTTTTGTAGCCCAGGCTGGTCTCGAACTCGCACCAATCCTCCTGCCTCAGCCTCCCGAGTGCTGGGATTACAGGCATGCGCCACCACGCCCGGCTAAGATTCATTATTTTAAAAAGATGCTATTTCCTCATACAGGAACTAGTCTTAGAAAAAAGGATTCACAAATGCATCAAGATTTGTGTACCAAGGTTGTCACTATGGCAATTATATATGCAGAATAGACTTTTTTTGTAATGGATTGGTACAGGGTCTCACTAAGCAGCTTAGACTCACTGATCCTCCTGTTTTGGCCTCCCCAGTGTTAGGATTACAGGTGTGCACCACCATGCCTGGTCTGTGCTGCCAGCTCAGTTTGTTGGAGGGGCAGAGCAGGTTTGACATGTGGTTCTGGGGACTGAACACTGGTCCTTGTACTTGCCTAAGCAGGCATTTAGTCTGATGAGCTATCTTGCTAGCCCTCTAATTATGGTTTCTCTTTTCTTCCTTCCTTCCTTCCTTCCTTCCTTCCTTCCTTCTTTCTTTCTTTTTTTTTTTTGTCTTTTTGAGACAGGGTCTCATTATGCAGTTCAGGCTGGCCTGGAGCTCACTTTCGTAGCCTGGGCTGATCTTAAACTTGCACCTGATCCTCCTGCCTCAGCCTCCCAAGTGCTGGGACTACAGGCATGGGCCACCACAGCCCGGCTAATTATGGTTTCTATTAGTGCATTTGAATGGGTAAGCATATAATTGGGAGCCTTCCTTGGCTATAATGAGGAGGGGCTCTCTATAGGACAAATAATGTGTGTTGGCACTTATACACAATAAGTAGGACAGGTAAATTTGTGGATACAGGAAGTGGAGTAAAGGTAACCAGGGGCTAGGCAAAGGGGTTTGGGGTAGGAGTGCTCTGTGGATTCAGAGTTTCTCTTTGGGGTAATGAAATAATGGTGATGACTTTACACCATAATGAATATAATTAATGATTCTGAGGAAATACTTAAAAATGGGCTGAGGGCTGGGGAGATAGCTCAGTGGACTAAGTACCTGTGTACCAACTGCAAGGATCTAGGTTATTATTATTATTATTATTATTTTTTTTTTTAAGGATCCAGGTTTGATCCTAGGTACCACATGCTGTGCTGGCCCCAGAACCCTGGGTGCACTGTGCAGGCCACTGAAACTGGGCTTAGTGGCTTGTGTCTATAATCTCAGCACTGGGGAAGCTGGGATAGGAAGATCACTATGAGTCTGAGTTGCATAGCAAGACCCTGTACTAAACAAATGAATAAATAAGTAGATGGAGGCTGGGGAGATAGCTCAGTGGAATAAGCACTTGCCTGGCAAGTACAAGGGCCTGAGTTCAATTCCTGGTTCTGCCACAAAAATAAGTAAACATAAATAAATAAATAAATAAATAAATAAATAAATAAATTATAAGAAATAAAAATAAATAAAAGGGCTAGAAACAGCTAATCTTTGGTTATATATGTTTTATCACCATAAAACAATACCAAAGGGAAAAGAATGTGCTGGCCAAGAAGCTCCTCAAGGCCCCTGTGAAAAGGAGCAAGTTGCAGGGTAGCTGGGACACAGTGTACATCAGCTGCCATGCCAGGAGCAGGCACAGGCGCCCTCGCAGGTGGAAGCCTTTCAACTCTGCAGCCTGGGCACATTCTACATCCCTCTGCCTCGATTCAACAAACAGCAACCACTCTCAATATATGCAAGTAAGTACCTATATACACACAGATCCTCTCTACTTTTGTTTATAAAAATAGCAAAAGATCATTGCTGAATATGTGGAAGATGTGGAAAGGACATAGGTCCTCGGCCATTGTCATCTAGCTTCAGTCTAAGTGCCAAGGCCAGGCTGCAGGTGTGTGTTGGGTTTTCCCTGCATGTAAAGAGTGGACAGGCAGCCTGGACTGTCAGCCTTGTAAGGAGATGACCTGTTACCAAGGATGTAAGAGGAAATCATTGAATGAGTGTTGGTTGGGGGTTAATGACCTAATCTACCTGGAAAGGTCCATCTGGCCTCTGAAAAGGTGTGGTTGGTTAGGCTTACTTGGTGGCTTCTGCATGACGGACTTCGGACCATGGACAGACCTTATCTGTTTACAAAGCCATTTGGTGGGACAGCTTCCATGCACGTGGCCTTGCCCCAGGTACTGTCTCTGTATGATTAAGCATAGAGCAGCAGGCAAATTCAGCAGGCGGCCTAGCAGCACTGGGGTCACTGCCCAGATCTGTGCCCACAGGAAACATGGCACTTCTAGGCATGGGTCTTGCAGGAAATGAACCAAGTGACAACAAATTGTGGCTGTTTGTTGAATCAAAGCATAGTTGAAAACTTCTTTTGTTTTTTCTTTTTGAGACAGGGTCTTGCTATGCAGCTCAGGTGATCCTGATCTCACTTATAGCCCAGGCTGGTCTCGGACTCACAACAATCCTCCTGTCTCAGCCTCTAGAGTGCTGGAATTACAGATGTGTACCATCATACCTGGCTAGGCATAGTTAGAGGCTTAGAATGTGCACAGCTGTCAAGAGTTGAAAGGATCTTAGATATATGACGGTCCTAGGCAGGGCATGGTGGTACACACCTGTAGTCTCAGCTGATCAGGAGGATAGCTGATCAGTTTCAGCCCAGTACTCCAAGGCCATAAAAAAAAAAAAAAAACAAAAAAAAAACATTCACATTGACAAATGATATTTTAATAGCAGACATATGTTTTAAGCAAACAAACAACATACATAAAGTGATATATAGCTTTGCTCAGTAAAGGAGAAAGAGGGCTAGAGGCATAGCTCAGTAGAAGGCTTGCCTAGAATGCAAAAGCCCATAGGTTCAATCCTCAGGACCTTGAAAACCAAAACAGAAAAGGAGCTTACATGGAAAATCCTCTCCCTTCTTTAAGAACATAGAAATGCTAATGGCACAGCCAGGGATAGTAGTAGGTGCCTGTTAGCTGAGAGGCGGAGGAAGAAGCAACCCAAATTGGAGCCTGGATTGGGCAACTTAGCAGTGACCATGAGCCTCAGAGTCAGTGGTGGGGACAGATGACACTGAGGTCAGGTAGCTGTGGCAAAGGTGGAGTTGGAGCTATGTATAGGTAAGAGCCACAGCTCAGTGGGCCTGGGAACTTTAGGGGAGCAAAAACAAAAACAAAAATACCTAGAAGAGCTACAATAATTTTGGAAAAAGCTGGATATGGTGGTATACACCTGTAATCTCAGAACTCTGGTAGAGTAAAGCAGAAAGACTTTAAATTCTACTGTATTCCAACAACTCAGTAAGATCCTACCAGGGGGCTGGGGAGATAGCTCTGTGGCACAAGTGCCTGCCTGGCAAGTGTAAGGTCATGAGTTTGAACCCCGGTCCCACCGGAAAAAAAAAAAAAAAAAAAAGATTGAAGGTGTAGCTCATTGCAAAGGCCCTGAGTTCAATCTCTAGTATTGTTAAAAGAAAAAAACAAGTGGAAGCATCAGGGTATTTTTAAGACCTATTATCTCTTACAGTAATTACATTTAATATTGATAGGGAGATAGACACAGAATAAAGAAATTGGACAAAGCCCCATAGAACTATGAGCAGCTGATATAAATAATATATGGCAATTAATTAGTTAATTATTTTTTCAGTATTGGGGGTGAAACCTGTGCATGCTAGGCAAGTGTTGTACCACAGAATTGTATTCCAGGTCTTTTTAACTTTTGATCCTCCTGCCTCAGTCTCCTGAATAGTTAAGGTTACAAGCATGTACCATGATATCCAGGTAAAATGTAAACTATTAAATGTAAAATGATAAAAATAAAAGTAATATATAAAGCCAATGATTATGTAATTCCAGCAAAGATACTGTCAATCTGTTTTAACACTGTACTATATATAGTTCAGATGTAACCCTTGAGGGAAATAAGGTGAAAGTACTCAAAACTTCTTTATTTTATCTTTGAAGTTTTCTGTGAATCTATAATTATTTCAAAGTAAAAAATTGAGACCTTGCTAAAACCTGCCCCATCCTTACCTTAGGCCAGTGGTTCTCACCCCCTAGGTCTTGACCCCAGTGGGGGTCAAACGACCAAAACACAGGGGGCACCTAAAGCCATGGGAAAATACATATTTAAACCCATGCTATGTCATGGTGAAATGTTGTTTATTGGAACTAGTAATAAATATTTCTCAACATATAATTAAATATTGTTTTTGTGATTAATCATTATGTTTAAATTGTTTGATTTGTAGCAATGAGAATACATAATGCATATCAGGTATTTACATTCCGAATCATCGCCATAGCAAAATGGTTTTGAAGTAGCCACCAAAATTATTTTTTGGTTTGGGGTCACCACAACATGAGGAACTGTATTGTGGGATCATGGCATTAGAAAGGTTGAGAATCACTGCTTTAGGCCCTCCATACTGGCCCTAACTCTTCCTTTGTGTGGGTGCCCAAACCATATCTGGTTAGAGATTTACAGACAGTAGTCCTGTGCCTCTACTGTTCTTCAGTCTGAACAGCCTGAGTAGCTCTTCCATCTCTTATAGGGAGTCACTTTCCAACCTGCCAGCTTTCACTTACCAAATCCTTTTGGTTTATCTTCCTGATTCCAGAGGTCTGCTCTTGGCAAGCACTTAATAATTAAGCTGGCGCTACATTGTGGGTGTGAACCAAGGTCCCCAGTACACTAGCGTATATAGCTACCTCACAGGGAAGGGAAGTTAGGCAAATGAAGGAGTCAACTTCCTAGCCTGGCCTGAGCCCCAGTGTGCAATGGGTCCCAGCCTCAGGTTGGCTGTAGGGAGACCCTGGTGCCAGCTCTTCCCATGGCCATAGCCAATCTTCTTCTTTCCTGTGTGTGGGACAGTCATGGGTAGAGTGGGATAGGCCCTAGGGCACATCCCACATCAGCCCTCACTTTGAGAAGGGAGCAGCTGGGACCAAGAGGAAAAGGTGTACAGCTTGAGTTGCCACAGAAGGCTAAAGGATGCAGTGATTTTCTCAGAATGCCAACTCACAAAAATGTCGGCCCTATTTGCACACCACAGAGCTGTCATTTGCTTTGTTTATGGTAACTTGGGACTGAGGGGAAGGATTGGTCCCTCCAAGACCTACGCAATGCAAGGTCTTGGTGGGGGTGCAATGGGAGAAGAGATCTATCTTCTTCCCCACTTTGTGAGGCAGTATCTCAGGGCTGGGGTGCTGGGCAAGACCAAATCTCCACAAGGCTTAGGGAACAGGAGCCTTGGGCCCCTTATTTACACACCTCTTTCATGATATTGCACTGAAAATTTTCATTTTGTCCACTTTTTCTCACAGAGGGCCTCTGAATTATAGAAGCCCGAAGCCTTAAGTGCCCCTCTGAGCTTCCACACTGGAGGCTCCTGTTTGGGGCTGGGAGTGCGGCCATCTGCTCTGTAGTAGGGAGGAAACTTCACTTACCTTGAGCTTCTCAGTGGCACCTTCTACCTGGGCTATGTTGCCAATGTACTGCTGCTTCTTGGTTGCCAAATGCTGGAGACATTCCTGGATAAGTTTCTATTCAAGAGAAATTGGGGAAAATATGAACATCGACCTCTGGGTCAGCATTCCTCACCTGAGCTGAGACCTAGATCCCTCTGAGCCTCAGGGCACCTCAGACCCATGTTTCTCAGAGCCATCATGACTGGTTATTCCTCTATCTCTGGGCATCCTGCTCACCTTCCTAATGCTGCTGTTTTTCAGAGGTATGTTCAGGGTTTCCTCCCCCACAGGGGGACCTGGTCCCACCCCAGCCTTCCCTTGCACTCAACCTCTGGGTCTGACTGCTGGCCCCTGCAGGGAGGAAACAAGGTTGGGGAGAAAGCTGAAGTGCTTTTGGAATCAAATGGAATTACCAGGGGCTGCCAGTTTGAGAGGGCTGAGAGCCTCAGGCAAGCTGTTCCCAGCCCAAGCCCGGAATAAGTGGAGACCTAGGTCTGAGTCGCTGCTATTCATGAAACCTCCATTTCCTCTCCAAACCTCGTTTCCTCTGCTATAAACAGGGTAGCTGTAGAGACTACCGAGATGTGCACAGGGTGCTTGGCAAATAGCATCTGTCTGCTCAATGCTTGTACTTTCATTATTAAACATCCCTCAGGCATTGGCTACTGCATGAAGTGCTATTATAGGTGGGAGGTGGGCCTGAGCAGGGGTGCAGCTATAGCACAAATGTGAGCCCTGGTTTTAACTTCTGGGAGCACAGCCTGGCCCACTGTGATTTCTAAGCCAGCTGCAGTCCATCATGACCCAAGGATACCTTCAAGCTCCAGGTGTCTCTCTCTGCCCTCCAACTGCAGGGGCCTCTTCTGTCTTGCAACCTCATGCCCCACTATTCACTCTTGAAGGCCATTCCAATAGGAAGCCCATGAACTCTTCTCAGGTTTTCTGCCCCTAGTTTTCCCATCTTCCCTCTGCCTGTCACTTAACTGCCTTGGCTTCTCAGTGACAGTACTTAGCAGATAGAATTGTCACGGTGTGCCTGCCACCCTAGCTAGGCAACTCCTCCGAGTAAGGGGGCTATGTGACCTCTAACATGACACATGGCACAAGATATGTGATGAGGAGATGTTTGCTGGATGACAGATAATGGATATGTGGATAGGAATATGTGGACACAGAGCTAGGTGGACAGACCTGATGGACAAGTGAACAACTGAGGGAAACCTTGCAGGCATAGATAGTTCTTGAAGGCAGCCCTGGTAGCTCTGAACAACAGTTTTGAGGAGCTTTCACTATTACAACTAGCTTTTGTTTGTCTTGTGTTTTGAGACGGGGTCTCAAAAGGTAGTCCAGAGCCGAGTGTGGTGGCACTGGCCTATAATCCCAGCACTGGGACTACATAATGAGCTGAAGGCAGAGAACTTGGCCTCTGTCCTCTACTAAGATTTAGGTGGCCAAGGGCATCAGGATGAAAAAACTGCTCTGTGGAAAACAGTCCTGCTGATTGGGTCCTGGGTTCAAGGACTGCCCCTAGATCCAGAGCCTTGCTTTTGTAAAGCAGTTGCAATATTAACAGTTGGCCCAGGGCTAGCAGGTGCTGGAAGGAGTGCAGCTGGGCCGAGGAGGGAGCCGACGCCCAGGGAGGAAGAGGGTCTGCTGAGGTGGCTTCCAGGCCAACACCACCCTCAGATCATGACCTGTGAACTTGAGGAGGTTTAGGGACCCAAGGCCATGTCTGTTGGCTTTTTGGAGTCACCCTGAACTGTTTTCTCAGAAGTGGGAAGAAAGAAGGTGGGGGCTTCCCTGTGAACTGCGATTTCCTGCCCAAGGCAGTGTGGTCCTCCTGCCGTGTAGGGTGGCATCTAGGACATCTGGGTACTTGCCTGCCTGACTCCCAGGCCTTGCTCCCACGCCTAGCACTTCTCAAGCTTATCTGGTGGCTTTGGCTCCCCTTTGCCTTTCTTGGACCATACTCTCGCCTTCATAGTCTACCGATTAGATGATCACGGGGACCAGTCTCAGGTTCCCAGGTCCTAACAGCGGTGGGCCTGGGTACGCCCTGCCCGCTCCTCCCAGTTCTGCGCCCTGCAGCCCACACAGTGCCCACCTGCACGCGCGTCGCCTCCTCCCGCGCCAGAGTCACTGGGTGGCCGCGGTGGGCGCCCAGCACCGGGCAGAGCGCGCACACGCAGCGGCCACAGCGTCTACAGAAGAGCTCGACATGGCGGTCTCTATGTTCTGAGCAGCGCCAGCTGAGGGTCTCCTCAAGCTCCGCCGGGCCCGGGCCCCCAGGGGCCCAGTTGGTCTCCGCCGGGCTGGCCATTGGCGCCCACTGCTCTAGGCTCCAGCAGTGCGTGGGGGCGGTACTCCTCCGAATCGAAACCGGGCCGGGGGCGGAGCCGGGCGCTGCCCTGCGAGCTACAGGGTCCCGCCCAGTGCCGGGCTGACCTGCTCCGCGTGCCCGCCTCTGAGTGAAGGTGGGCTCTGCGGGACAGGCACACACTCCAAATGGGCTAACTGCAAGGTGACGCTGCAGCGTGGTGGGGATGGGGGCGGGTTGGGGTGCCCCTCCCGGAGGGCACAGGTTAGCTATACCCAGCGCTGTCTTACCCTCGAGGGCCCTCTGGCGCAGACGAAAGGAATCCCTGGGAACTCCAGTTGCCCAGGAGCTAAAATTCACAAGATCTTAGCCCCCTAACACAATGCGAAGTCCTTGCACTTTGCTCCTTTTTAGACTGAGGGAAGTGAAGGGCAAGGGAGATAGCTCACTAGAATGGGTGCTTGCCTGGCAAGGGCTTGAGTTCAATCCCCGGTTCCACACACAAAAGAAGAAAACACAGACTGAGGGAATCAAGCAGTTCTCTGTCCCCAGAACACTCTTGTGCCCCCCAAACACCCTCTGCCTGTCTCCTTCAGTTTACCTGTTTCAGGGCTTGGGCCTGTCACCTCCTGTAAGCGGACTCTCCAATTCTCCTCCCAGGTGCTGGGGTGGTCAGCACCCTGCCTGTCATGTTTCTCAGCGGGTGTCTGGCCCAAACTTAATTGATATGTGTGGAACAAGGAAAGCAAAGTCCCATTTATGAAAATGTTGGCCAGATGTTTATTATTTTGTTACATTCTCTCCAGGGCACGATTCCATATCTATGTTCACGTTCATTTCTTTATTATTTTCTTTTACAAAGGTACAAGGAATTTCAGAAACATTAAAACAATCATTCAAACTGTTTCAGGCACAGTTTCATATGCAAAACATTGCTCCATCCCTGACTTCCTGAATTCCTCTGTGTCTTGGTCTCAACTTCCCTCTCAGGAAGTGTAGTCACGGTGGAGCGAAGGCAGGCGCCAGCTGAAGCTCATCCCCAACAGGAGTTCCTGAGTCAACAGAAAGGGGGTTTCCTGGGGTAGGGGACAGTAAGGAGATGAGCTGCAGGCACTGCCTATGGGCTGGGTACAGTCCGTTCCATCAACTCAAGAACATAAACAAAAATATAATTAAAAAAAGCTTAAAAATATTTGATAAAAATTACCTATCCCAAAAAAAAAAAAAAAAAAAAAAAAAAAAAAAAAAAAAAAAAAAAA
>PVJA010034465.1:0-22499 GCA_004027025.1 Myocastor coypus | reverse complement strand
CGAGGGAGAAGAAGAGAGAGGGGGAGGGAGGAAGGGAGGGAGGGGGAGAGGGAGAGAGAACAGAAATCAAAAGAGCAGGTGGGGTAAAGGTTATTTCTGCAAACTCAACAAGGGAAAGGGTGGATGGATGGTATGGATGGGGGCCATGAATCAGACAGGTTTCCCTATCTCATGACTTCTTTTATAATGACAAATAAAAAGTAATATTTTATACTGCTAATAGGACCCAGCGGCACTGACCAAATGCTCCCAGGCTGAACATCATAAGATCATTCACAAACAATAGCCACAGGCAATGTGACTTGAGGTAGCAAATCTGTCAAGTAAGGGCTGCAAATTCAGAAGGGGGGGTGGGAGGGAGAGGGAGAAGGGAGGCGGAGGGAGGGGAAGGGAGAGAGATAAAGAGTGGGAGGGAGGGAGAGAAGGAGGGAGAGGGAGAGAGCCCAAATAGCTGACATAAACCACCCTTCATAAAGACCTGCGATGCCCACTTCCCCTCCCAAACACACACATGAAGACACAGAAGTGAACTTCAGGAAGATGGGCTCAGAACACAGATGAACACAGATGTGATATCCCCGCCAAAAAAAAAAAAAAAAAAAAGGCCAAAAACAGCAGTGGCAGGGCTACTTGGGTGAAGTCCAGCATTCTTTTATACTATTGTCCATTGAAGTTGCTAGAGAGTTGACATAAACTCTGCACTGAAAACTCAATTCCCAAATTCATCAATACAGCCCATTTTCATGGCAGCTGGCAATGGCATTATAATTATAAAAATATTTATTATAATTAGAATTATAAAAAAGCAGCATAAGTAATACACATGTTTAAAAGCTTCAGACTCCTTGTCTTTCCACTTCTACCATCCCAGCTTAGGGGGCCGGGGAAATGGCTCTGTGACACAAGTGCCTGCCTGGCAAGTAGAAGGTCCTGAGTTTGAACCCCAGTCCTGAAAAAAAAAGAGCCTTCTACCATTCCAGCTGTCACTGTTGAGCACCACTGGTTCCCAAATTCTCAGACTTGGGCTCTCTAGTTAATTCTATGCCTTCCCTCAAATCTACACACAGCTTCCCATAAGGACAGAAGTTCTAGGGCTGGCCAAATAGCTCAGCAGATTAAAGCGCCTGCAAGCAGGTGCAGGGCCCCGGGGGTTCAATCCCCCAGGCCTGCCATGCTGGCCCTGTTCCCAGGTACACTGAGATGGCAATTGAGACTAGACATGGTGGTGCATACCTATAATCCCAGCTCTTGGGAGGCTGTAAACAGGCAGGTTACTATGAGACCGATTTAGTAGTGAGACCCTGAATATCCTGTAGACCCTTCCCTAACCAAAAAAAAAGGACAAAAGTTCCAGCCCCGTGATCACCTGGAGTTCTCATCCTGACTCCAGCAATACCTGTTGCAATCATTTGTAGAAAGGGCACCTGGGTGGGACCGCCAACTTTTTCTTCCTTTTGAGACTTTTTTCTTCTCCTTTGCAGTTGTGTGTTCTCTGAATGCTGTTGGTTCTGCAACCAAAGAGAACCCTCTAGCTGCCAGTGTCATTATTCTGAAGTTCCACTCTGTGTGAAGCACCATCTGTAACCCTCTAAGACAGACCAGCTCCGATGGAGCCCCCTGGATTACCTCATCTCCCTGTGCAGCCAATCTTGCTCACTAAACTGAGCCTTCTATAGCTCCAGGTTTCTCCTAGAGTCCATCTGATTCTTGGATTCCTTCCTAATTAAGATCCTTTGCTGACTCATCTAGAGCCATCTCTGATCCCCTATGACCTACAGCCATCCAATCACCCAAATTAATGTGTTTAGCTTCACTTCCACTCCTAACATTTGCAGAACCTGGGGAAAGTGTACAAATGGTGGCTCAGGCATCATAAATGTAAATATGTAAAGGTTATGAGTCAAAATTAATATAATTAATTAAATAAAGAATATTCTGGCCTACCTTGAGAATGGTAAAGTAGGACCATTATGACCTGGAGTCAAACTTCAAGCATAGAATTTTCACTTTGGCCTTTGGCCTCGGTCCTCAACTGGCCCCATCGTGTTTTGTTACCACCAGCTCCACCCCACATCACAAGGGCTTGTTCTCAATAATAGAAAGGACAGTGCTGGAGAGACAGCTCAGCAGCCTAAGCACCTGCCCGACAAGCACAACCACCTGGGTTTGATCCCTGGTACCTCATGCCATTCTGGCCCCAGAATCCCAGGGCATGCCCTGCTGGACATGGAAGCCACATGTAGTGGTGCACACCTGCAATCCTAGTGCTGGGGAGGCTGAGACAGGAGGATCACTATGAGTCGGAGCTATGTGCATAGTGACACCCAATACCAAATAGAAGATTTGTTTTTAAAATAATTTTTTAAAAAGACAGAGGACCAAGTGACCTGCATCATCCAATAAGATCACTCCTTATCCTTGGCCCCTGACCTTGGCCTACACACACAGGTCTGTCTACTCTAGCCTCCTCAGACAGCCACTTCTTTGTCATCTCCTCTGGAGAAAGGGATGTGGTGTGGGGGAGGGGTCTACTTTCTGGAGCAGAGAATGAGGCCCGCACAAGTGCAGAAGCAGACATGGACAGGAACTTTCAGGAGGCGGGGTACCCAGAGCATGGCGTAGATTCTTGGCCCTAGAAGGGAGGGCATAGAAGCCAGGGAGGGATAATGCAGGATCCTTACTGCCTAGGTCAAAAGATGATATCACTCATTTTTGTGGGAATATCCTATTCTTTCAAACGCTAGGATGGAGTATGCCACCAACCCTACGATGTCTTCCCTGACCAATATCCACTTGCCCCACTCAATCCAGTAGACTCTGTGAACTCTGCAGAAGTACCTTAAGGAGCATAGGTGACCCATAGTCATCTCTACAGAGACAGATGATTGGGAGTCCTTTCTTCCAATAGAGACTTCAATCTTTGTAGGCTATGACCATGAACTTCTGGGTTCTTTCGTGCAATATGTGCAAAGCAGGGCTTTCAGCTAAGAAGCCTACTGAGTTGGACCTTGCCTGAGCAGAGAGGTCCAGAGGCTTCCACAGCAGGATGTGAAAACCTACCTCTTTTGGGGCCTCAGGTTTGGTGGGACTCCACATTCAACAAAAGCCAAAACTATTCTATCTTGCACCACTTGCAAACTGCCAGATCTACCAGCTCAAGTCCACTACCCACAATCGAGGCTAAGAGAAGGGCAAAAGATTATTGCAAAGCTTTAGCATTCACTTGGAGGTAGAAGAAAATTACCATCATGCTTCATTCAATATATCCTTCTCCACTAGCCCTGAGAAGAGGCTGACCCTAACCCCAACCTCAACCCCAACCCTAACCCCTCATTTTGAAGATTGAAATTCCTCAGTAAAGAATTCAGAGAACCCTGAGCAATGTGCTACAACCAGTCAGCAAGTGCGTGTTTACCAACCTAGAGAGCCCTAATGTCCAACTACATTGTCCAGTAAGATCCCTCCTTGTTGGCCCTGGGTTCCCAACACACACACTAGAGCAGCTTCAAGAAAATGACAGGGGCAAAAAGCAGAAGCAAAGCCTGTTGCATGTCTGTCTTCCTTAGCACCCATTCAAAGGCCAAAGGAGATCAGAGCAGAGGCTGGGGAGACCTTCTAGATTGGATGGCTGCCTTAAATTCAATTGAGTTTCAATATTTCAAAATATCTAATGTATTGGACAGACATTTTCAATACAAGAGACTTTGTGTGTATGATCTGAGAGGAGCTAGAAACGCTAAGGGATTAGAAAAGAAAGACATAAGAAAGAGAAAAGTGGCCTTCTCCATATGCCTTAACAAGTTCAACACGCTCAATACGCCAATTATACTTTCATTAATGCATGCATATACTTGGTAGCTAAGACACATTGCCCATTATGACCTTCTCGTGACCTCTACCTTTACACAGCATCAGCTGCCCTTGCACAGAAAATAATGAGGTCATCAATTTTAGTTTTGCAAGACTGGGAAAGTCATTTTGTTCCCTGCTCAAATTACAAGTCACCTCAATTAAACTGACTCTAGTTTCTCTTCTGTCCATTTTCAACCCACATATATCATGAGGGCTATCAGCCAACTGAACAGGAGTTTCCTCAGCCAGTAATTGAATACCTTTTTCTCTATAATTTACGGATCTGACTTACCTATGAGGTGAGATCATTATCACATCCACCATTCACAGATTCCACCATCAAAATAACTGGTGAATGTTTCTTGTTCAGATAATGCCAAATGAGAGTGTTTCACTGAACACATTTGCTTAGAAAACCTGTTTGAAACTTTTTCCATCTCTTCCCAACATAATCTAGCAGAATAAACCCTGAAAAGATAGCATGGAATTAACCAAGAGCCTCATGATTTCCAGATTCTTCCAGAACCTTCTATACATTTAGAAGAAAAGGCCCTCAGAAGGTCCACATTTCAAAAAACTTTTCTGGCTGCCTCCAAACTATACAAAACCTTTCTACTGAGAAAATACAGCATTTTCTGTGATTCTAACAGAACCATATTGAAAAATCCAACAGCACAGGTCAAATAAGAAACTGACACTGAAAGGTATATATATATTTGATTGCTTTAATCCTTATAAAAAGACTGATGTACTTTAGCCCAAAATATATGGCCCTTTCCTGACTTTCCAAAGCAATAATATCCAAAAGAATTGCCCTCAGTGATGGAAATATTTTACATCTGCAGTATCCAGTGTGGCAGTCATTAGCCATACAAGGCTGATGAGCACTTGAAATGTGTCTTGTGTGATTAAAACACTTAATTCAGGCCGGCCAGATAACTAAGCAGACTAAAGGGCCTGCTTAGGCAGAGCACAGTGGCCAGGGTTTGATCCCTGGCATGCCACCCCCAGGGTGTGCTGAGATGGCGATTGAGGCTAAACACAGTAGCACGTGCCTGTAATCCCAGCGCTTGGGAGACTGAAAACAAAAGAATCACTGTGAGTCCAATCTGTGTAGTGAGACCCTGTACTAAATACATAAAAATATTTTTTAAAAAACAGTCAATTTATTCTATTTAAGCTTAGTTATCACATGTGGCCATGGCTGTTGAGCAGTACAGTTCTACAACATTTGTCATAGATGGCATTTATTATTGAAAGAATCCTATTGGAGAATGACTTCTATAGCTAACCAAGTTCTCTGGCAAACTAAGGAGCAATCACTGAACCTTTATTTTGTCAAATGGTTTTAAAACTTTTTAGGCAGCAATACTTCCTCATCTTATTTCTCCTTTCTTTTCAAAATGTATCACTTCTATGAAAATGCGACTGCTAGGGAGATGAGGACGGATGTCTTCGTAAAATGGTTTGAGAAAAAGAGACAGTATACCCACATACCTCCTTAAACAGCATCCACTGAGCATAATTTTATCTTTCCCACAGGCTTCAGGGTCATTGTTATGAACTAAGGCTATCAGCCTCAGGAGAAATATATCAATTACTATAATGCACCCAAATGTAATGAAGTCCTCAGGGTCACGGAGCTCGGTGGGAGTATTTAAACCTACCCCTGGCACAGATTTTTATAGCTTTCTGTCAGATCTGTTGCCTACCTATTAATGTCAAGTTCTATTGCTGTCAAGTTGCCTGCCTATATTTATTTATTGCCTACCTTGTTTTGGAAAGGTGGATGTTTGTGTCCAAGGCAGCCTAGCCTCTCTCTCTCTCCCCTTTCATTCATTGCTTTTGATTTGCTACTGTGACGTGTTAGAAGTGCAGTTAGTCAAAGTCTTTGTAAAGTAAGGCTAGTTAAGGTGAGAACAGAGAAGTGAAGAGTTATCAGCAAACTTAAATGTCAACACAAGGCCTGCTCATCACCTGAGCCTCCTCTGACTACTTCCTGGTTACACAAAGAGAACTTGCATTGAGGCTGCTTGCGGGGGACTATGTCTTAAGTTTTCTCCTGGAAAGGAGTTTTTCTTGTGCTTCATTATTATTTAAGTTTCTGTTCAGTATTACTTGTTTTCCCAAATAGAATATAAATATTATTGTAACAGAGGAATAAAAATCTAGGTGGGGGAACAGTGGGAGAAAAGAATATATTATTCTTTTTTTTTTTTTTTTTTTTTTTTTTTTTTTTTTTTTTTTTTTTAAAGAATATACTATTCCTGGGCCTGGGGATTTAGCTCACTGGCAGAATGCTTGCCTAGCAAGCTGGAAGCCTGGGTTCAGTTCTTGGCACCAAAACTTTTTTAAAAAAACCTCCCCTATATTCTTTTTTAAAAAAAAAAGAATATACAGCTCTTTTTTAAAAAAAATGTATACTACTCTTATTTTACCTAACACTGTTCATCTAGAAAGTATCAACAATGTTGGGTGATGTAGGGTGAATTACTAATGTGTTTTCCTTTTGATTTTATTTTCACATAGTTTATGCATAATAAAAATGGTTTCAAAGTTAAATATGCTCCAAGCACAGACTGCAGATGCTCAGCAATGACTAAGTATTAATATTTCTTAGCTATTTTTATCCAATTTGTTAGGAATTCAAGATGAAACTTAATTCCCTTGAGTAGATGCAATTATATTCCCAATGTGATCAGATACCTATCGTCTCCTGTCACTTCTTGCCATGAGCCCAGAAAAGTGACCCAAAAAGATTCTGGATTTCCCTAACCAAAGACTAAAATGGTGAAGAAGAACCCAACACTATAGCAGCATTTTTTAAGCACCTTCAAGGATAACTGCTATATCTCTGGTTCTCCATACCACATTTCTACTAATGCATCCTGGGAGAGAATCAGACTTTTAAGGCAGCAGCGCCACACCACTGGCTGATATTTAAACTTATAGTCAACTGTAGCCTTCCTTCTCAAATCTTACCTTAATAATTATTACTTTATATTCGTTAATCTTGCTAGTCATCCTAAGATTTGGAAAAAGCTGGAACTAAAAACTCTCCTAAAATATTTAGAAACCCCCATGGTTGGATCTGTTCCTTTCAGAAACAATAAGACTCCATGAAATCTCGATGTGTCCAGGCTCTGCACTTCACTGATGCTCTTGGTACCTCGTTTGCATCCTCTAGCTTGTACGTTTGCAAGGATCCAGCTTTGGCCTGGAAGAACTTTGCTACCCTATCTGAGCCCCTGAGAATGCATATGGATGGCTTCCCAGAAAAGAATCAGATGCATCCAAGGAATCTTACAAGTAGAGTCTGCCTAGAAATATTCTTTTCTATGTTTCAGCATGGATATGTTTTAGCCATGAATGATTTACCAGAATAGGCAATAGGAAGAATACCAGTGTGAGGGAAAACTCCCACCTCATGAAGAGATTAGTTGGGGGGTAGTGGCTCCAACTTGTACCACTGACCAAAGCCTCCAGGTCCTGCAGAACAGAAAGATCCATAATGACTGAGGGTGGGGGGACATGCAAAGAAGGGGCCTCATAGAAATGCCTTGTGGGATGAACAAGGGGTAAGAGGCTGTTACAGCTTGTATCTAGATGTCCCCCAAAAACCTCATTCAGTTGGGACTAAATCTAGAGTGATGCTTCTGGGATCCAGGGGGTGATGCTGGCATTGATTCATGATGTGATGCTAAGATTAAGGCTGCCCCACCCTGGGTGTGAGTGCTGCCCACCCCAAGGATGGGTAGCCTGGACAGGACACAAGGGACAGATAGAGGGTCGCTGCTGGTCACTTGTAGCTTGCTGCTTGCTACCTTCTGCCTGCCATGAACTGTTCCTCCTCTGCAATGCCCTGCTGCCAAGCTACCCTGCCTTTGCCACAGGCAACTATGAACTGAAACTTCTACAAACTGTGAGCCTTTCCTCCTTCACCTCTGGGTGTCATGTAGTTTGTTTCAGCAATGAGAAAAGTAACTCAAGCAGAGTCAAAACCAACTCACCAAGAGTGTGTTAGCCCCCTTCCCACTTCTGGACAAAATACCTGACCCCTGAAACGAAACATAACATAGTCGAAGGCCCTAGCAGAGGACAGCTGCTCAAGCCACGGCAGTGGGAAGCAGAGACAGAAGGGAGGAGCCAGGGACAAGCACACCTTTTCAGGTCACATCCCCAGTGACTCACCTCCAGCCAGACCCCAACTCCTACAGCAGCACATTCAGCTACTGGACTCATCATTGGATGACTCCACCAGTACTGTAGAGGCCCCCCCATGATAGAACACCTTCCAAGTTCATGAGACTTTGCATTTGGAATTTAGACCCAAAAGCTAACAATCACAAGGTTTCCAGTACAAAAAAAGAAGTGAAACAACTTCCCATTGTACCTCAGGGTTGCTGTGATGGACAGCTCCTTTTTCCTGCTGTTGTTACCCAGTTTTTACATACACTCTGAAGAAAAAGAAGGGCCAGAGAGTGAAGGGATTATTCGTGTCAGAAAGCAGGGTGAACAAAGAATCTTCTTTAAATCCATAGACTTTGGAGGCATTTTGTTTTGTTTGCTTTGAATGAAAGGGCATCTTCCATTATATTGCGATCTTTGATTTACAAGGAGCACGGCATGCCGGGTGTGGTGGCGCACACCTGTAATCCCAGCACTCGGGAGGCTGAGGCAGGAGGATCGGTGCGAGTTTGAGACCAGCCCGGGCTACAAAAGTGAGCTCAAGGCCAGCCTGAACTGCATAGTGAGACCCTATCTCAAAAAGACAAAAAAAAAGTAGCATGGCACAATGGGAAAACAGCTTTTGCTCAGGTAGATGGGGGTCCAAATTCTAGATGCATCATCTTGGCCTTATTTCTTGACCTCTTGGCTTGGCTTCTTCATCTGAGATTGTGAGAGAATTTGAGGCAGATATGCATTACATACCTAGTGTATGGTAGACACTCAATGAATGATAGCTAATTGCTCTTGAACTCTAGAAGAATACCAGCAAGGCCCAAGAAAGTGAAAACAAAGCAGGAAGTGGCTGTTTTGGAACTTGTCCAAAAAGGCAGAGAGCTTTGCTTTTTGAGGTGTTTTTCAGATTGTCCAACTCAGTTCCATGAGTTGGGATACACTCTGCACAGGAGCTCAGCCCATGTCTGCTGAAGCATGTCCCACAAACCAAGAAAAGAAGATGAGAAATGTCACAATGACACACTTCTGTCTTCCATCTTCCAGATAAGATCCGAACAACCCTTCAGCTATAAAGCAAACAAATTAACTCAAAGTGGAGAGTGGGCAAAATTTAATGTCATGTATACACCATGATAAATTTGTCACAGTGTATGCAATAAATGGAAATAATCAAGGAGAAAATGGCCATATGTTAGAGAAATTTCCGGAAAATAAACCTGCTTCTTTTTATGCGGGTATGGATGCCGATAAATATATCCAAGTTTGCTGTTTATGTTGTCCCCTTATAAATTGCTGAGATTCAGGCCCATAACATTTTATGCCTCCCTGAAGCAATATCCACTTTCAGCTCTGTAAAATATACTTGTACCAGGGTCACATCTGCCTTCCCTGGGCTATGAACTCCTTGAGAGAGAGCTCACAGCTCACATCTTCACTTTGAATGCTCAGTTGTGTAAAGTGAGTGCTAAACAAATGGAGGAAAGAAAGCCTAATGGGCCATCTACAAACGTGTGTGTGTGTGTGTGTGTGTGTGTGTCTGTGTGCACGCGCATGCACTCCAGTGTTATCATTTAATTACCGCCACTGGCCTGCCTAGGGTGGTAGACTTCCTCAAGGATAGTGAAGAGTAATGGAAGTCTAGACCTGGACACAGGTGGTGGGTTTGGGGCCCAATGGCAAGCATTTCTCAGATTTTCTTGTGTGAATGGCCAGCCACAGTGCTCATGGAAAGCTGCAGCAATGTCCCCAATGAAATTAAAGAATTCTTGGAACTCTCACTGCTGGTCACAGAGGAGGTCCAGTTTCCTCATCATGCTGTCAAGAATACTGGGGTGTTTCTGGTTCTTCAGGAAGACTCCTGGTTCTATATCCCTGAAGTTTAGAAACTCCTGCTTGGAGAGTTTACAGATGCTGTGATCTGTCCAGCACACCTCCAGAAAACAGCAAGCAGGCACCTGCCATACCTTTTGGCCTGTAGGACTGCAACTTTGTACAGCGTTGTGTGGAATGAAGGACCATCTGCTGTGACTAGAGGCCTCTCCTGAAGGTCTTCTCAGGAAACCCTGTTGACTGCAACTGCAGCAAATACCTATGCTTGTCCATTTTCACTACAAGAGGTTAGATGTGGGAATTTTCTTATGTTTGTCCTTCTTCATTTTCCAAGTAAGTGTTTGAGTTTAAATGTAATAAGCTATTCAGTTACAACTGAATATTATCAAACTCGCGTAACCTTTGCGATCTTCATCTAAGGAAAAGCTAGAAGAATCCCAGGGAGACATGTAACCATCAAGCCCATGAAGCAGCTTACAAATAGCTATTGGCAAAAGACAGTGATGTTGAGCCATGGGCTGGCTGGTAGAAAGGTACCTATGTGTGGTTTCTGCAGCAAGCTTGGGAGTTTCATGGGTTGTTTTTGTTTTTTTTGTTGTTGTTGTTTTTTGTTTTTTGTTTTTTTATTTTTTCTTTTTTATCTTACTTTTTTTATTTTTACTTGTTTTGAAACAGGATCTTGATATGGAGTACAGGCTGTTTTTGAACTCACTTATGTAGCCCAGTCTGGCCTCAGATGCATGGTGATCCTCCTGCCTTAGCCTTCTGTATGTTGGGATTACAGGCATGAGCTACCATACCAGAACCTTGGAGTTTTAAAAACTGATGAAGGGCCCAGCAGGATGGCTCAATGGTCTAAAGCGCCTGCTTAGGAAAGCTTCGGTGGCTGCAGAGACCACGGTTCGATCCCCAGCACCACATGCTGTGCCAGCCCTGCCCTGAGGGCAGGCTGAGCCAGCCATAAAAATAAACAAACAAAAGTTCTGAAACAAGAAAAAAATAAAATAAAATAAAAAATGTTACATTAAAAAAAAAAAAAGCCTGATGAATCACTCAGGTATGTAGGGCTTATCTTTAACTTTGTCTCTGTTTTTGCGCAAACTTGCTGCAGCCTTTTTTTTTTTTAGATCCAGAATCTTATTTGACATGTTCCATGGGCATCTGGTTACACTGGAGCAGGCAGAAACTAGATCCTCACAAGCTACCTAATGTCTGTGATTTGGGTGGAAGGAGGGTGAGACCCTGGGGCCAAAGTGGGTGGTCAGACAGTGACATGTCAAAAGCACCAGCCAAAGGCAAGGGGACATCAGGACACTGGCAAGTGCATGCCAGGGAAAATGGGACTTGGTAGCTTCATTACTGCCAATGACAGACTCAGACAAAAAGGGTTGTTTCCAGATTTCCTTGATAGGAATTTAGAGGCATAGCATAAGGAATAAGTAACTCCTCTTGGCATTGTAACTCTTCCTTGGATGGCCTCAGTGGCTTCATTTACTTGGTTCTGCCTTTACCTTGCTAACCTTCTCAAAAGTATTTTAGTTAAATACTTAACAGGCTGTGGGCCAGCGAGATGGCTCAGCAATCTAAAGCGTTTGCGTAGGCAAGCTTAGACAACCACAGAGACTGTGGTTCTATCCCTGGCACCACATGCTGTGCCAGCCCACTCCCAGGACAGGCTGAGCTGGTCATAATATATAAAAAGAAGAAGAAGAAGAAGAAGAAGAAGAAGAAGAAGAAGAAGAAGAAGAAGAAGAAGAAGAAGAAGAAGAAGAAGAAGAAGAAGAAGAAGAAGAAGAAGAAGAAGAAGAGGAAGAAGAAGAAGAAGACGACGACGTTACAGGCTGCTGGAGGTATAGCTCAGTGGTAGAACACTTGCCTAGCATGTGCAAGGCCCTGGATTCAATACCAGCAACACACACACGCTCCTCTTGTGCTGTTTGAAGTTGTCATTCAATTCAGCATTACTGACATTAAAACATGAACTCCAGAAAAGAGAGAGGAATTAGGACCTGTTTTGCAAAAATAACCTCTAGAGATCACATACAATCCAAATGTTGAAAAACAAACATTCCCCAAAGTTTCAAACATTCCCCAAAGTTTCTTGGTTTAAACTTTCCATTATAAAATAATTGTATTTGTTGTTGACATCTTTGGGGAGGGGGAGAAAAAAATGTTAGAAGGAAGAAAAAAAAAAAAAAACACCTAAAAGTCCCACTACTCACAAGCAATAACTGTTAATTTTTTAAATTCCAACTTAAAGTCAAAGTTGAGTTCCATTTTGTTTTCAGTGAAACCCAAAATTAACTGCATCTGAAAACCTGAAGGCTCATTCTTTGGTTCTGAACATTTACACTGTCAAACATGAGCAGAAGTGGATGACAAGGGAAAACTGAAGTTACTGAAAAGGAAAAAAAAAAAAAAAAGGAGACCCATGAAGATTCTTGGGACCAAGTTGCTTCCTTTGAAAATGGCTTTCAAAGGTTGCGTTCATATGTTCTGATTACTTGAATGTGACTGTTATAGAGAAGAAGGAATTTCAGAAATGTAAACCTTGGGAATCTACAAAGGTCTTATCTTTCTTCTGTGCTGGCGTTTCCTGTAGCTCACAAAAAAAGGGACAGATGAGGAACCACAAGAAAGCACTTAACTGCATTCCAACATTCCAGCACCAAGGAAGAACACTGGGAAAATAAGAGCCTGAAAAGATGTCCAGCTGGGCCTAGAGAACGGCAGCGTGAGCAACATCTGATTCAAACTATCCTCATTACAGACCTGCAACTCCACAACTGCAGAATAACTCACACCATGGCGCTGTCTGGTAACAATCTGACATAAAAACATCTTCATGTCAATGGAGATGCCAAAAAACTAACTCTCAAGTCAGCTCTGTAGAGAAGATGAAATGTCTTGCCACCACAGCATGGGAACAGATTGTAAAAGATAAACACATGCAGGGCTGGGGCTGAGGCTTGATCACAGGAAGGGGATGTGACTCTGATCCTTGTGTTTCTGAGAACCTATGAGAGCTACAGTACGGAGAACACCTATCAATCATGGCTGTTTCAGAAATGTCTCCATGGAAGGCTTCCTCAGATGTCATTCTTTTGAAGTATAAATTATTAAATAAAAGCAGCTGCTAGGAGATGATCTTTTTGTCTTGTGATTATAGTTATGGCTTCATACAGAGACAGAGAGGAGCATCATCTAGGACAGAAGGCATGCTCCTCCGCATCTCCAGTTCTTGCTCACAGGTCTCCTCTGTCTTGAATGCTTATCCTCAATCTGTCCACCTAGGCAACCGCCCATCCACCAGCAAGTGCTCTGCAAATCCCTTTTTAATTACCTCCTTTGCCACCCTCCCCCACACCACCACCCCCAGAAGACCTGGATATTTCTTCCCTTCAAGTTCCTGCAGCATCTTCTCCACATTTATATGACCTCATTTCATGCTCTCGTTTATTCAACTACACAGTTATTGGGTTTCTAATATTTGCTGAGAATTATTCTAGGTTCTGGTGGCATCACAGTGTAAACAAAAAATCTCTGACATCCTGCAGTTTATATCTAGAGAAAGGCACAAGCCATAAACATGAAACATAATATGGTAGAACTAACGATTCATGCTACTAAGGAAAAGTAGTGCAGAGGATGCTAAAATTATTGTATGCTCATGTACCCATACACACAATAAATAGATATATGCATGGATGGATGGATGGATGGATGGACAAACTGATGGATGAGTTCGTGAGAATGGATAGAGACATGGACACCTGTATTATGCAACTTTCCATCACTGTGACAAAACACCTGAGCTAATCAACTTTAAGAGGAAGAAATGTTTATTTCACCTTATGATTTTGGAGGTTTCAGTCCGTGCTTTCTCACACCCATCACTCTGGGCCTGTGGCAGCATGGAGCATCATGGCAGAGCAAATGATGGAAAAGCGCTGATTATCTCATAGCAGTCACGTAAGAAGGAAAGACAGAAGTGACTGATCTACTAATATTCTCCCTAAAAGGCATGCCTCCAGTGCCCTACATTCCCCCCAGTGGATTCCATGACCTCTCATCAGACTGGTGACCAATTCTTTAATATACAATCTTTGGAGGACATTTAAGAGCCAACCTGTCACAAACAGCCTAAATACCACAGAGGTATTTTAGAGAACATCTTTCATATCCTCAAAAAATGTGAAATCATTTATCAGTGCAGCTGCCCTGATCTGTCTTCACCATCACCGCCATTGTCCTCACTGTTCTCAGATAGCTAGGTCGGTACCAACATCAGCATCACATTATCTTCTTGCTCTTGCCACACCAGACCTTTTGCTCCAGGACAACAGATGCACTCCCAGGTTCCCCATGCCTTGGATATTGCCTCTCCTCTCCTCCTTCCCTGACAAGACTATGCTGCCATAAGAAGCTTGCTGCAGAAGATTCCTATCATAGCACTTTCCACACACATCTTCCTCCCCTATTTTTGTAGCCAAGTTGCCAGCTCGTCCACCAGGACCCTTGCTTCCTGGTGGCCATGCCCTCACATAATATCCTTCCTCATCGAATCAGAGCTGAGATGCAAAGCCAGTGAAATAAAGCAAAAGTCAAGGTGTTTAGTTTCTGAGGCTAGGTCATAAAAGGAACTTCCTGCCCTCTTAGATCACTTACTCTGAAGAAAATTAGCTGCTATACTGTGAGAACATTCAAGGAGAACCATGGCGGTACCCATGTGGAGAACCAAGCATTGGAAATGCAGTCTGCATTCCTTCAGATGTCTTCAGTCTTGGCCAAAGGAATAGGCCCTGACCAGAACCACCTGGCCACATGGATCCTGAGTCTCTGACCCACAAAAATCTCTGAACACTGATCTACTTATTTGGGCTATAATTAAACTCTACAGTAACGATACTGTACACCAATTTGAGAAATTTAGAAGCTTAGCTAAGTAATTCAGCAGTTCTACACGCTAGAGTGTAGAGGACATGCCCTAGGGCAGCTGTTTATGCTCCAGGATATTGTAATGGTTGATTCGTGGTGTCAACTTGAGAAACTTCTGAACTAAACTTCTAAACTAAGTGACTCCTCAAGGAGCCAGTATCTTTGCTTTGTAAACATCCTGAGTCTTTGCAAGAGGAGGGCATGGAGATGGTGTGAGTGCTATACCTGCCTAGGACAGGTAGCCTGGACACAATATAAGGCAGGAAGAGGCTTGTTGTCTTGCCCTTTTTGCTCTTGTTGCTCTTGCTGTCTTCCATTGTCTTCTGCCATGCCATACTGCTTTGGAGCCCGCTGATTATGTACTGAAACCTCTACAAACTGTGAGCTAAATGTACCTTTCCCTCTTTAATATATCAACCAACAGCTGAATTCTTTGAGGGTAAGAATTATGTCCCCCATCTCTTCTGGCACAGAGTAGGAACTCCAGAAGTATTCAGCAAATAAGTGAATTTTTAAAAAACATAATACTTCTTGAACTCTAATTATTCCCAGCATTGTCCTAAACACTTTAAATCTACTATCTTAATTAACCCTTTGAGATAAGCACTGTTATCATTAACACAAGTACAAAAAGATGAAATAATTTGCTCAAAGTTGTAGAAGTGGCAAGTAAGAAAGCCAGGCTTTAAGCCCAGGAATCTGAGGGGCTGGGGAGATAATTCAGCAGCCTAAGCACCAGCCTGGCAAGTGCAAGGACCCATGTTCAACCTGCAGTACTGCATGCCATGCTGGCCCCATAACCCTGGGTGTGCCATCCTGGCCCCAGAGGATCACTAGGAGTCCATAGTGAGACTCTGTACCAACTAAATAAGTAAAAGACTATTTTTTAAACAAGTATTTATTTATTTATTTATTTATTAGCGTTATTTATTTACATTATGGCCTGCTCAGCCTGCCCTGGGGGGTGGGGCTGGCGTAGCATGTGGTGCCAGGGATTGAACTGCAGTTTCTGCAGTTGCCTAAGCTTGCCTAAGCTTGCCTAAGCAGGTGCATTAGATCACTGAGCTATCTTGCCGGCCCTAAAAGACCTTATTAAAAAAAAAACAGGAATCTGAGCCCAACAATCATTATACAAAATTACTTTCTAGTGACAAGCTACTTGGGGACAGAGGACTCATATCATTTTTCTCCCCCCCCCCATGACACATAATGTCTGAACAATAAATGTGGAGCAAATGAGTGAATGAATAAATGAATGAGCATGACCAGACATCCTCTTCACACTTGATTACAAATACTCTCAATAACTGACACAAATTATTTCTTACAATCATGATATTAACCAGCTTGTCTGTTTCTTCTGGGTGAAAATCAAATTCTAAATATAAACTGGATTTTATTCCAGCTTTCAAAGGCACTGTGAAATTTCACTGAACAACTGCTGCTACCCAGCTCCTCTCTGGTTCCCTCCCACTTACTGCTGCCACCATTCTACTGGCTTTGCCTCCCCCACCAGCAACCACCTCCGCAACCGAGGCTTAGGAATAACACAGTGGCGTTAAGGAAAAAAATGATGCCTAGCTTGAAGACTTTCCTTTCTGCTTTTGCCTGCTCACCATGACCCTTCTCTCTGCCCCTCATTTACGCTTTCCTTTCACCGAGAACTTCTGTTACATGGCAACTGGTTGGGCAACAGGCTCCACTATGGAGGAATGCAAGTCCTGCTATTTATGTCTGCAGATCTGTATTTCACATCTGGAAGAATCAAAGTGATTCGTTCTTTCACCAGGGATTGTAGGCCTACTCTGTGCCAGGCACCATGTCAGGCACAAAGTCACAAACCAAGGAAACAAGAAGCATAGAGCAGTGACAGCCATAAAGCTGTGAACATGTGACCTAAGCAAGGGAACAGAACCCTGAAAGACACTCAAAGGGGCCCAGGCATGCCCTACACCATGGGCCTTCCCATCTGTACCCCAGTCAAGTATCAGTTGGTCTTATGTGAGGCAGGCCTAGCTGTTGAGAATTTCTTCATGGTGCACAGTGCATTAGTGAAGCATGTTACTTGACAGGCTTAATTAGTGTGTGCTCTGTATATGCTTTCATTTCAGTATCATTAGCTGCTAAAAGAAGGACAGTTCATTTTTTAACGAATTAATTAGAACACTAGCATGTGCGCTTGGCAAAACATTCAAACAATACTAATAGATATGCAATAAAAATTTAAGACTCTCCCATTTCCTCCCCAAGTTGTCTTTTCAGAAACAATCGCTGCTGTCAATCACTGGTACCTCTTTCCAGAAATACCATATGCTTTATGAATGGAATGACTTTTACAAATGAGGACACACTATAGACTGAGCTGCACCTTGCTTTTGTGCTTAATGACATGACTTAGAGTTCATTCTATGAGAACATATCTATTTCTATTCACTTTAATTGCTACAGAAGATTTCATTATATGGATATAACATAATGAAGCAATCTTCCAAGGATGTTAAATTAGATTATTTCCAATGATTTGAAGCAGTTCAATGTTTTCTTAGCTACAAAAGAGAATAATGAATAAACAGTATTTCATTCTACTCTGGACGTTAATCAATCATAGCTTTCCAGGATAAACTGATTCTCTTTTCCCTTCTTTTTGTTTGCTTTCTGAAATCATCTTTAACATAAATGATACCTAATCCAAGGTATAACTGATCTTGTGTAATTTTATATTTTACCAGAAACTTTTTGGGTACAAAACTAAGAACACATGGTAACACGTTTTTATGACAGTAGAAACCCTTTAATCAAATATATGTGAAAAGACTACAGCCTTATAATGCCTCTGAGTTAGTTCTGGCCAACTCCATTTTCTATTTTAAGAAACTACAGAAATCAGTCATATTATAAACTACTTTTCTCCATTAAGAATAGAGATATAATTCAAATGCATCCTGTAAATTAGTAATTCAGCTGTCTCTTTAAGGTCTCTGAAAAAGACTACATTCCAATATAGTTGGTTTCCTTTTCAATTCTGAAGATTGTGTATGAAACTATAATTCTGAGAAGAATCAAGAAGCCTTGAGCTGGGCGTGGTGGTACATGCCTATAATCCCAGCACTCGGGAGGCTGAGGCAGGAGGATCGGTGCGAGCTCTAGACCAGCCTGGGCTACCAAAGTGAGCTCAAGGCCAGCCTGAACTGAATAGCGAGACCATGTCTCAAAAAAATAAAAAAATAAAAAATAAAAAAAGAAGAAGCCTTGCCAAACTACCTAAGGGCCCATGGTACGGAAAAGGGTAAAACTCCCTGACTACTAATAAGTTAAAGTTTATTTGCTCTATCTTTTTTTTTTTTTTTTTTAAGTCTTTCCCGAGGATCACTAACCAAGGCCCCATCCATATAGGGTTAATATCAGAATTCACATCACCAGTAAGAGTCGAAATAATAACGGCAATCTGAGTCGATACTGTGATGACAGCAGCCCTCGGGTGGCATTGTCTCATGGCTACAACAAGCACAAATCCATTCTCTCTGGAGAAAGTCACTTTAATCACAGGATTCTAACCATCTCCACAGACAAACGTCAAGGAATATGAACTTGCAGTCAAGAAATCTCTGAAAAGAAGAACAAAAGAATCACTGCAATCTGAAATCATCAGGAAACTGGACATTTTTCAGTGATCAAAATGTAAGTTTAGTAAGTGCAAAGAAATAATAGAATTGAAGATATGGACGGAAAAAAAGCATGTAAATAATCTTATAACTGATACAGAATACAAAACAAGTTTAATTTGTGTAAAGAGGTAATAAAGTTAAAGTTATGATGGAAAACACAAGTAAACAATTTTTAAAAGACTAACAGAACCTCTGGTATACAAAATAAAATGAAAAAAGAAAAATAAGCAGCCTACACTGCCTCACATCAAATTTGTGAAAAGTAAGAGAGAAGATGGACCTGAAGAATTTATCAAAAAGCAGCACAGGAATAAAAGTTAAGGTACGTGTAAGGAATTAGGTGATACGGAAGGCAGAATGAAGTTTAACATATGTCTGTCCCATTTCTGGAAAGGAAAAACAACAAGACAGAGAGAGACTGGGTAGAAGCAGCATTCAGAGAAATAAGGAGTAAGAACGTTCTTTGCTTAGGCAGTGCACAATGGCCAGGGTTCAATCCCCAGTGTGCCATGCCAGCCCTACCTGTGAGGCGCACTGAGACTGTGATTGAGACTGGGCATAGTGGCACGCGCCTGTAATGCCAGTGCTTGGGAAGCTGAAAGCAGAAGAATCACTACAAGTCTGGTCCACATAGTGAGACCCTGTAGACCCTAAACTAAATGCAAAACAAAATTAGTCATAAACTTTCAGATTAAAGAAGCACAATGACTCCTAACCATAATAAGTAAAAACAAATAACATGGAGACTTGAAATTTTTCAACATTTAGTGATCAAAATAAAAAGAGCATAAATATACAGGAAAGACAGATTGCTGACAAAAACTAATTTCACATTTTAAATAGAAGCAAAAATACTCTCAGAGAGTTGATAGAAAATCACTGTTAACCTGGAACAACATACCCAGAGAAACTATCCAGTAGAACAAGAGTGAGCCAAAGACATTTTCAAGCAAACAAAAATGGATATACATCATTAGTAACTGACATCAATAGAAGAAGTTTAAAAGTACATATAGGTTTTTTAAAAAAAAGTATGTACTGGTAAACAGGAAGAGATTTTCAACAAAACAAACTATAAATTTAGACAATCTGTATTACTATTAATTGTACAGAATTTATAAGGAATAACACATTTGTGAGATTTTTAGACTACAGAAAAAAAAATCATTAATAGCAGTGCCATCCATGTACATTGGTCCATTTTCAGGCACTAACGAAATACCAGAAGCTCACCATCTTGGAGGGTGATAATCTACAAGCCAGGTAGCATAAGCTCTCACCAGAGCTCCTTTAGCCACCTCAACACATGGTGAGAGGCAGCAGTTGGTAGAAGCGCATGCAGGATGGAGACTGCTTGGCAATACGGGAAGCCACAGGGTGGGCAGGAGTCCGTCTTGCCATCTCTCACTCGGTTCTGCCTCCTGAAAGTTCCACTACTTCCCAACCCTGCCACCCCAAGGACTAAACTTCTAACACACGACCCCTGGGAGACAAATGCGACCCAAAGCATAGCACCATGTAAGTCAGGACAGGAGCAGTGAATTCTAAAGCCTCGGCACATATGATTTGAAAAGGTGATGAGACATTTAGTATCTTCAGGCCTCGTTTGGTCAATATGCAGTTAAAATTTCTAGGCTAGATACCAAAAGAATAGAAATGGTATTTAAACCTAAATAAAAATATAAGAATCAACTTTCAACCCCAAAAAAAGTTAAAGGGGGAAAATGAAGTACAAAAAGGATGCCAACTATCTGGTGGCTATTTCAATACCAGATAAAATAAATTTTGTGTCACAATATTATAAAGAGGGTCATTTCATAATTTAAACAATGCCGTTACCAGCTCAACAGAATCTCAACTTACACAGACCAAATAATATTGGTTCAAAAGGCATAAAGCAAAAATTTACAAAGAAAATTTGGGTAATCCACCAGGACAGACTTTTTCTTATGCTTCTTATTTGCTGAGAGCAAACCACTGTTTAAGAAATTTAGAATATTAAGCTTAGGAAGATAATAGAAATATCTTTTTGAACTCAGGATAGAAAAGGACTTCCTAAAAGACACACAAAAACTGATTTATTAGATACATTAAAATTAAGAACTTCTGTTCATCAAAAAAAACCTCAAGAATAAGAGCAAAAACACAATTCACAACTTTAGAGAAAATGTTTATAGTTTACACACCAAAAGAAATGAATATCTACATGGCCTAGAAGTTGTCTATGAATTAACAGATTAAAAATAGTCAAAACAAACAAAAAAAAAATAGTCAAAACAGGGCCAGCAAGATAGCTCAGTGCATTTAGATAGCAAGCACAGAGATAGGATTCAATCCCTGGTACCACATGCCACACTGCCTCCACCCTTGGGTGCACTGAGTAGACAGAGTCTGGGTGTGATGGTGCGCACCTATAATCCTAGTGCTGAGAAGGTCAAAAATAGGAGGATCACTATGTGTAGTAACAAGACCTTATACCAAATACATAAAAAATAAATAAATAAGTAAAAGTCAAAACACATAAACAGGTATGGGCAAAAGTAGAAAAATAAATGGCTTATAAACATGTAAAAAGATGCCCAACCTCTCTAGTAGATAAAAAATTAACTTTTTTAAAACTTTTAATAATTAAACATTGACACTTGCTTTCAATAAGCAATTTTTTCTTGTCCTTTTACTTTTTATTTAATTTCGAGCATATAATAATTGATAAGACAGTTGGGGGGATAGCTCTGTGGCATAAGTGCCTGCCTGGCAAGTGCAAGGTCATGAGTTTGAACACCGGTCCCACAAAGAAAAAAAAAAGAGAAGAAGAGGAAGAGGAAGAGAAAGAAGAAAAGGAAGAAGAGGAGGAAGAAGAGAAAGAAGAAGAGGAAGAAGAGAAAGAAGAAGAAGAAGAAGAAGAAGAAGAAGAAGAAGAAGAAGAAGAAGAAGAAGAAGAAGAAGAAGAAGAAGAAGAAGAAGAAGAATGATTGGTAAGACACTAGAAATGGCATACATTTAGAAGATATATTTAACCATGGTTAAAAATACATAACAAATCACAATGAGACATCACTTTTTTTTTTTTTTTTTTGTATTTAGTACAAGGTCTACAGGGTTTCATTACACAGCTCAGACTTGTAGTGATCCTCCTGTTTTCAGCCTCCCAAGCACTAGGATCACAGCTGTATGCCACTATGTCCAGTCTCAATTACTGTCTCAGCATGCTCCTGGGACCTGCACAGCAACACACCAGGGATCAAACCCCAGTCCTTGCATCTGCCTAAGCAGGCTCTTTAATCTGATGAGCTATTGGCCAGCCCAAAATATCATTTTAGAAGCTGGGGAGTTAGTTCAGTAGTATAAGCACCTGCCTGGCACTAGGTTCTGAGTATGATCTGTGTCAGAACTGTTCTCCTACTACACTAAGTAGCACCAGTGTTACTCTATAAACTATGCAGATACAAAGGTTTACATTGCTGCATTTGACATTTCACTCCACAAAATAAATAATTTCCAGATCACTACAGTTAAACAGTACCATTTTCTATCCACAGGGAGGGAACAAAAGCATGGACAACTTAATGGCTATTTAGATGTTCATAGGAAGATAATGAAAATAGCCAATAAAAAAACCCAAGCCTTGTGGTAGACACAGCAGTATGGAAATACTTTAGATGTATTCAATGGAGAGACAAAAGCTCAGAGAGGTTCATAAGTTGCCGAAGTCACTCAGTTAATGGGAGAGCCAGGTTTTATGCCTGACAAAGACCCAACTTTGACTGTAGAATCGTGTCCCTTTCATAAGAGAATTCTGCCTGTGGCCAAGTGCTTTCTTTGGAATGTTGGCCCTGGCTGACAGCTGTGCAGGCCTATCCTCTCAGATCCTACTCTGCTTGAGTCTGAGTTTTGTCCAAACTATGTGCGTAGTCAGAAAGAGGAGGCTAGCCAGGCATGGTGGCGCATGCCTGTAATCCCAGCACTTGGGAGGCTGAGGCAGGAGGATCAGTGTGGGTTCGAGACCAGCCTGGGCTACAAAAATGAGCTCAA
>PVJA010034464.1:0-22471 GCA_004027025.1 Myocastor coypus | reverse complement strand
TGTTGGTTGGCTACCTCTGCCGCCATTTTGTTGCTGTTCCGCCGCCATGAACTGGATGCTCTCCGCCCTGCTCCACTCAGCCTTGGGCCAGCCGAATATGGACTGAAACCTCTACGAACTGTGAGCTAAATAAACCTTTCCTTCCTTCATTTTGAGTGTTGGGTATTTTCCCAGCAATGAGCAAAAAGTAACTAAGACACAAGGGCGCTCCCTCTCTGGGGCAGCTGTTACAATGCCTGGACCCGGCCTCCCCTGCCTCTCCTGGCATGCAATGGCTTCCTTCCTTCTACAGTGCTGTACCTTTGCCATAGGGTCTTTGTGAGAGCCTCTACCATGCTATTTGGACTTTCAGGTTCCCAAACCAGGAGATAAATAAGTCTCTTTTCTAGTTTAGATCAACCTGCCTTGGGTATTTCCTTACAGCGATGAGAAACAGACTAACGCAGATGGTGTTTCCTGAGGGCATTTGCTACTGTGTCCCCACCCCCCAAGCTCTGCTCATGTCCACCAGGAGACCTGCAGCAATCTTGGGGATCCCCTGGGAACAGAGTGCATGCTTCTGAGGCCATGCTGTGCTGGCGAGTTCCCCTGGGCTCTGTCTGTGGGTCCAAGGGTGGCAGGCCTCGCATGCCCACAGAAGAGTTCAGCTCTCTGAATGTGGCAGTGTGGGGAGTGCGGAAGACAAAGAGGATAGAGAAGGATGCTGGGGCTGCCAGGGCCAGCCCCGGCCACGTGTGCCTCTCCATCCAATGCTGCTGGGAGTAAGAAGCCTTCTGGTCACTTCGGCCCAGACTTTGGACTCCCTGGCTGACACCTAGAGGGGCAGAGACCCGGAGCTGTGCCCTGCCCAAGTGCACATTCAGCAGCTGAGCAAAGCTTGCTATTGGCTTAACCAGCTGAGGGGATTTGGGGGACAGAGTCCCTGTGCGGCTCACGCTGGCTTGATCCTGTTGTGTAGTCTAGGCTGGGTTTGAACTTGCCATGTTCCTGCCTCAGCCTCCCAAGTGCTGGGATCGCAGGTGTGGTCCACTACGTCTAGCCAGGCCCCTGAATCATACTGTGGTTTGCTACTCAGAAGTAGACATCTAGGGCACCAAAAGGGCACTTTCAGGCTCTCACCTCTGAGGACTGACACAAGCCTGGCCAAGTCTGGCTACTCTTGGAGGTCTTAGTCCAACCGTAGACTTCCTGTGTGGACTTGTGAAAATGTGTTCTCCTTCCAGAAACCCCGAGGCTCTTCACATGCATGTGGCCTTTTGTAAGTAAGGTTCTGCCCGTCACCTGCTGTCCTGCCGCTGCAGGCCTGATAGTCCCTGGGCCTGGAGATTCTAGCACAGTGACCAGTGACCGTCTTCAGCATATCAAGTGTTATCTTTGAATCCTCAAGGTCATTCTGTGAGGTAGGCTGAGATCTCTCAGCAATGGAAGGGACATGAAGGGACAGCTAGGGTCAGGAGTCCCATGCCACCAGCTCCATGGTGGGTCAATGACATGAAGTACTGTTGTCATCCTCAGGAATGTCAAGAGATGGCATAAGTATCCTCAGTCCAGGCACCTGCTAAATACAGGTCTGCTCAGAGGGAAGCCGAGTTCTTATGACACGAGGCAACTAGATTACTAAAGATGTGAAACAAGACATCAGCAGTTGAGTGGAGCTGCATTTCTAGAGTCAGCAGAGCACAAGTCACTCTGTCCCTGGGCTGGGGCTGTCTCTGTGTTTGCAGGCTGCCTGGTTCTGAGTGGCAGGCCATGTTCTGAGTGGCTCAGGTCCCGAGGGGCAGGCAGGGCATGGGGCCTGGGTTCAAGAGGCAGGGAGGCTGCTGTCTCTGAAGCCCCGAGGACAGAGTGGCCCCAGTCACATCCACACCGACTTTGTTCACTTTCTGTCTCTTAGCCCGAGGTTGCTGTCCAGGTCGGAGGTGGGTGGATACATGAGAAGTCGAGGAGGGCATGGTTGGCCATGTCTGGCTTTCTGGGAAAGGCTGGCACAGAGCTCCCTTGAATAAATATGGGTCCCGTGTTTGGAACGTTGTAGGCGCAAAGGAGGCCCCAGGGCACAGACCGAGGCATCCAGTGTTCACTTTGAATGTGAGTGCCGAGACTGTGTCAGCCTCAGGCTCCGCGGGACGCCTTGTTCCGCTGTGTGCACCTCGGGGCATGCACGTGTACGTTTGTGCAGGCGGAGACATTCGCCAGCCCAGGACTTACCCACGTCTAGCAGCGAGGTGGACAGATGTCCTTTCTTCCTGGAGTAGCGTCTGTTCTCCCCTCCATCACCCAGGGCCCCATGTGGGTCTGAGAATGAAGGCACTCACGTGGCAGGACTCCCACCGCAGGTCCCGGGCCACAGGAGTAATTAGGCATCACCCTGTGCCGGTAGCCAAGGCTCTGATAGGACCTGCACTCGGGTCAAGCCGGCCCTGGGTCTCTGTAACTGGGAGGCCCCAAGGCTCCCTAGCCCTTCCTCCTGGCCCTTCATAATCAGACTTCCAAGAGGGTTTTAAGAGCACCATGCTTCGTATGACTGGAGAAACGGAGGCAGAAAGAGGAATCATGTGGCTGGCTCATCAGGACATTGGCAGCAGAGCTGGCTCCATACTTTCGACCTCCTGACCCCACATAGCTTTCTCCGTGGCTCCTGCCTCCACAGGAACCACCTCTAGAGACCCTACCTCCCAAACACTATCTGCACTGACCTTAGCTCCATTGAGATCCCCCCCTGCATGGGCCAAGCCCTGTGGACTGCACTTCTATAGGAATCACCCCATGGGCTGTGTCTCTCAGGACCCTGCCTCCAGGATCCTTCCCCATGACCCTGTCTCCAAGGCTACCTTCTCCAGGGAACCCCTACCACTTCTTTTTTTCCTCCTGTCCTGGGGATTAAGCCCACAGCCTTGGACATGCTAAGTAAACCTCACATTCCCAGCCTGTCTTCAAAATGGTGACATGGGGTCTTGTTAACTTGCCTGGACTAGCCTGAAATTCAGGTTCCTCTGGCTTCAGCCCCCTTGGGAACTGGAATGACAGGCCTGCATCCTCTGGACTCGGCTGTATGTCTGGTCCATGACAGACCATCATGTGCGCGCGCGCACGCACACACACACACAATGGTATCTGCCTGGAGCCCGAGTGGGGGCAGGTCACACCTTAGTATGTGTGAGCTCACGCCATGATGGGGCTCGTGAGGGAATTCTAAGTGTGTGTCTCATGATTAAGTGGCAAGGTTCCCTAGTGTTGTCTATTTTACCACATCATCAGTTCTGGCCTTGGTAAAGGAGCTGAGCCTGGCCGTGCAGACTTTGGCCGCGGCCTTGGCCTTGCTGTGGGCACCCAGAGTGGGCCCTGCAGGCGGCCCTCGGTGAGCAAGACCCTTGCCCCGTCCCAGTAGGCAGCTGCCCTTTCCATGGGAGCAGCCCCACCTCCTGCAATATTGACCCGCAAAGGAAAAAAAAAAAAAATCTTAATACTTTTCTCAGTGGATCATGAAGCAGTTTATTTAATATTATTTAGATAACAAGTCCACACATGAATGGGATTTGAATGTCAGTTGTCTTAGGGGAAAAAAGATTTATTGGATGGTAAATATTGAGAAAGAAAAGCTGGTAAAGAACGGCTTCAGCTGCGGCTTCTGCCGGGAGCGGGAGAACAGGCCTGTGTTGTATTTGGGGGCCCTGGGAAGGCAAAAAATTGTGAATGTCTTTCTTTGTTAATGGGGGTTAAACTGAAGCTCGCTACAAATAATTTCTTATTTCTATTCGCATAAATTTTAAATTATGGCGCTTCTCTACCTTGTTAAGTATTAAAGCGGTCTTGTTTAGGCAGAAGCACTTAAATAATGAAGCTTATGTATCTTGTTTTCAGACATCAATATCTGGCCTCAAGTGGCACAAAGAGGAAAGGAATGTGGCGACTGCAGGCTGGCTCAGCCGATTGTCCTTCCAGCCCCGGCTGCTAGGGGACACACAATGGTTGTGACTTTTGTGGAAGGCCGAGCACGTGGTGCTGGGAAACGATATTTTCTCCTTCGAGTCCTTCTGTTTCCGAATATTTAATCCCACTGTTCTCTTCTCTCTTGAGCGAAGAATCTCTTTCCTGCAGTCCCTGGGGCGACAGAGAAAAGATTCAGACACAGGTCTGGGCTGCCAGCGGCAGCTGATGTGGGCAAAGACTGCCACCTGGTGGTCAGTTGATGCTCTGCATCCCTGACTGTCCTCTGGAAGCTCTGGCCAGGGAGGAAGCCAGGCTACAGGTGAATTTGTGCAGGAGGAGTGGGCAGGAAGACAGATGCTTCCAGAGAAGCTTACCGAGTAAAGTATGTCTGCATTTTTCTCCCGAGTCCCCACCAGCATAACAAGGCATGGGTGGTATTGGAAAAGAAAAACCCCACTGTATTGGACAAAGGGGAAGACAGAGAGAATCAAAGATGGAGGTCAGAGAGCAGCGGAGTGGAGACTGACAATGAAAGAGAAGCCAAGAAGGCGTCTTCCAGTCATACTACACGCATGATCTGGGCAGTGAAGAGCAAGGCCCATGTCGGCTCATGTCAGGGGACAGCAGGACACATCTCCAGGGTCATAAGCAGTACCCTTTGTCCTGACCAGTGGCCAGGCCAGAGGGCAGGGAGCAATGGTCCCTGGGGAAGGCCACCTTGACAGCCTCAGGTCACTGAGCCAGTGGCATGGGGGGGCCACAGCATAGCCACGCAGCCCTGCTGGCCACCTGGTGCTGGCCTCCGGCTTGGGGGTGACAGGCAGCAGGACCTGCCCTAGAAGGCTCCATGGGTCTGCAGCTGAGAGCAAATAAGGAGGAGAAGTAGAAAGAGCAAGACGAAATGTTATTTTTGCAAAGTAAGTACTCTGTAAGACATTTCTGTGTGACTATTGATAACATGCTGGATTCTATGTGGTGCATTTTATTCTTAATTTGTGAAGCATTATGTCAAAGTACGCATAAAAAACTGTTGCAATGAACCACGTCCCTGCCTTTATTGTGAAAGTGTACAATTTCTACTTTTCCTTCTTTGTTTTCTAAAGTTTTCATTGACTGTTTCTTTTTTTTTCCTTTGGTGGTGGTACCAGGTTCCTGGCACTGCCGGCCCTCTTTTATTTTGAGTCTTTCTGTGTTACTCAGTTGCCCTGGCTGGGCTCAAGCTTGTGACCCTTCTGCCTCATCCCCCCCACTATGCTAGGATTTACAGGCATGCGCCACCATGGCTCCTCCTACAGTTTTGTTCTGAAGCATTTTAAACTAACAGAAGAGATGCAAAATAGTACAATAATCTGCTCTCATGGAGACTCACCGGTTGTTAACATTCTTGTCCCTTTGTGGCTGCTATCTATCTGTCTTCAATCCCCCTATCATCTATCTCCCTACTTATTATCTATCTATCTATCTATCTATCTATCTATCTATCTATCCATCTTGTATCTATAGTCTCCTTATTTATCTATTTTTCTCTTCTCTCGCTGTCTTCCTCTCTTTGTCTCTGTCTCTCTGTCTCTGTCTCTGTGTCTCTCTCTGTCCATCTCCATGTCTTTTTCTTTCTGTCTCTGTCTCTGCCTCTCTGTGTTTCTCTTTGTCTCTCTCTGTCTGCCTGCTTGTCTCTCTGTCTCTGTCCCTGTCTCTCTGTCTTTCTGTCTCTGTTTCTGTTCCACCTCAGCCCCTCATCGAGTGATCTAGCATTGCTAACCTATAAACAGAAGTCTGTTTGGCTCTGGGGCTCTGAGCTGGAGGCCGGGCCAGGCAGGGCATCTGATGAACCCTTCGGTCATCTCAGGGTGGAGGGAAGGGCAGACAGCAGGGTGAGAGGGCAAACACTCAGTGACAAACTGGCTCCTGTGCTGATGACTTCGACCCACCTCATCCCAGCCCACTCCTCCAGCCAGAGCGTGACCTACCACTGACCTCGTCATACCTCCGCACATCCATCATGCTTTTCTCTGGAATCCCTTCTTGGTACAGTGACACACACACATGTACACTTTGCCTATATGGGATCCACAAAATGGGCACAGGGCCACGGGTGTGACCCTGTTCTCTGACCTGTAGTCTCCCCACTGTCCAGTGCCACCTTTGAGGAGTCCCCCTTTCTGTTTGCCGCAGACCTAGCCAGGGCCCCACAGCTCGCCTCTCTATCCCATCTCTAGCCTTTCATTTGGTTGGCTCCTTAGCCTTTTTTTTTTTTTTTTTTAAACATTGCCAACAGATCTATTTTTTTAAAGGAATAGATTAAAAGAAAAACACATGGGACACAGAAATATGGAACAGAAAATAAATACAAATGCAGGCTGTTTTGCTAAATGTTTTATAACCACAACAAACTAGTACAGACAACATCCTGTATGCACCACAAAAGAGACTCAAAGATTGAGAGGTCCCCTGAGCAGGGGTGCAGACTTTCATTCTCTTTATTTGGAATTCAGGTTGCGGTCCTTGGTTTTAGATGGATCACTGGGGATGTAGCCTGGGCTATGCTTTTTAAAAATTTATTTACTTATTTGTTACAGGGTCTCGCTACGCAGCCCAAATTCATAGTGATCCTCCTGTCTCAGCCTCCCTAGTGCTGAGATTACAGGTGTGCACCACCACTCCCGGTTTGGTGGCCAGTAAGGAGGCCCTGGGGTTCCAGGGTTGGCACGGTGGCATGTGGTACCGAGGATCAAACCTGGGCCCTTGTGCTGGCTAGGCAGGTGCTTAGACCATTGAGCTATCTTCCCAGACCCTAGTCCGTGCGTTTAGACAGATTTAATGGAAAGGGTGGGGCCAGCAGGGGCTGTGTTTCTCGTACAACTTCCTGGTGTGGGCGGCAACATCCCTTTCCACTCAGCTCTGGAGTGGTGCACTCCACCGAGCCCTGTTCCACCTCTTCTGACACACCCCCGTCCCTTCTTTGATCACCACTTTTTGGTCACACAGGGCCACCGTGGAGCAAGGGCCAGCTGACTGCGAGGGTTTCGTAGAGAAGGTGCTGGCACCGCTTGGGCTGGGATGGCGATGCAGTGGCTGCGGAAGCTGTGGCACCTCTGCTCCTTCGCCTTTTATTTCTGGTGCCATCCACAGTTTTGAAAAATTCAGGCCTGCTATTATTGGACTGATCTGGTGCGTAGGTTCTGATGAATAAAACTCCAGCTTTCAAGGCATCTTGAACCGCTTTGGATTGGGTGAAGTCTGCTCTCCATTGCTTTGACACTGGAACTCCACTACACAGGGGAGCGGGGTGAGCCCTGTGGGTGGGGCTGGAGGTTGCCAGGCTCTGCCCGACACTGCTACAGAGCTGCCAGACCCAGAGTGCTCTGGGGTGGTTCCAGTGAGGTCTGCACCTCTGTGATGTAGGAGGTTGGGCGGGGGAGGGGGGGCTTGCGTAGGAACCCTGAGGTGGTCATGGGCACCATGAGGAGCCAGGGCTGGCAGGCAGAGGCCGGCACCATGGAAGGGCCTGGGAGCCCAGAAGGCCAGAGGCAGTTTGCTGCAGAAGTGTGCCTGTAGCTGCAGCCTTTCTCCTCCTTGATGGGAGGCTTGGTCTTTGGGAGCCAGCGCAGATAGCATGGGCAGCTGTCTTAGTTACTTTTTTGCTCGTTGCTGGGACAAATACCCGACACTCAAAATGAAGGAAGGAAAGGTTTATTTAGCTCACAGTTACTGGAGGTTTCAGTCCATACTCAGCTGGCACAAGACTGAGTGGAGCAGAGCAGAGAACATCCAGTTCATGGAGGCAGAACAGCAGCAAAATGGTGGCAGAGGCAGCCAACCAAACAAGGCAGCAGAGCAGCAGCGACAGCTCGAGTCTGTCTCTCTGTCTCTCTTTATATTACATTCAGGCTCTCTGCCTTAACCTCCACCTTAGGCTACACCCATAGTTCCAGAAGTACTTCGACCCATAATCCCATCAGTACTAAAACCCATAATCCCCAGGATCATGGATCAAGTCTCAAACTCTAGAAGTCCCCACCCAATGACTACATGAGGCTTTGGGGGGACAACTAAACATAACCATAACAGCAGCAGTCACCTGGAAAGGCTCCAGTCCACCCAGCCCGTGTACTACCTTGAGCTCCTGGGCAACTAAAACCTGGCTCAATGGCTCAAAGAGGAGCCTGGGCTCCCACCTAGTGCACAACTTAGCACAGGCAGTGTCACTGTGTCACCTAGGATTTCCCATATATTCACTTCTCCTCTAAAGGGTGCACTAGAGTCCCCTGTGTCTGGCTTGGGGAGATGGAGAGGAGATCAAAGTGTGCCACTGGGCCTCTTCTGTCCCTGCATCTGGGGCCTGAGTGCTCCAGGCTACTAGTACCGAGAGGGACTGCATATTCATAACTCTGTTCATCCTGCTTCCTAGGGAGGAGACTAGAGAAGGCGGCTCCACCCTGCCCAGGCAGCCAAGGTCTGCTGAGAGCTTCCTGGGAGTGCAGAGGAAGTGGACGGGCAGAGCCCAGAGCTGGGCCAGCCCCAGCCGTGCTGCCTCTTCCAGCTGTAGTTCCGAATGGAACAGAGGGAGTGGTAACGTTGGTAGCTGTGGAGAGCGCAGTTTTCAGGGCCACATGTGGATGCCGTGGACCCTAGACACTCAGGACAACGGCAATGCTGAGCTGAGCACAGCCTATGAGAAACCAAGGCAGAGCTCAAGGGGACCACAGCCTCAGAGAGGAACTTCTGTGAGTGCCCTGGCCAACTCCCTGCAGGGCTTAGGTCCTCATGGCTGCCTGTGGCTCCAGGGTGACGTGGGCATTGGCTGTTTGGTGCGCTGTCAGCACTGGCCATGCATCCTGCCCGACAGCAGCCCCTGGCCCCTGCTGTTTAGCTTTCTGAGCTTTCAGTTCTCCTAAATCAATCTCTGTCCAAAAACATGAGATAGGAAATTTTGGAGATGTACTGTTTCTAAGTTTCAGACTGTACCCTGTTCTGTTTCCCTGATGGAATCCAACCTGCCCTGGCCCGTCTGGAGCATGCACCCTCTCTCCTTCTGCTGGTCATTCGGTGACCATCTCCTGTACCAGAGCAGTTGTGGCAATAGCAGGTATTTGTGTTCAAGGAGCTCTTACTTTACTTAATGATGCCCCAAAGGCAAAAGCAATGTCCCAGAGGAAGCTCCAGGCCTATGGCTGTGCCCATGTGGAAAGCCCAGGGTGAGCAGGAAAAGTGTTTTATGTAGAGGTTGGCATAATCCGTAGTCCTGGCATCCACTCAGAGCTTGGATCGCATGCGTCATGCTGTGCCTATACTTCTCACCCAGTGCTAAGTCCTGGAAGTTACCACTCATGTCACCCTATAGTGACTGTCCTAGGGGATGTACAGAGGTTGCAGGGTGTCCAGGCTTCCCTCAAGCAGCAACGGGGCCAGTGTCCCATGCTGTCCTTGCACATGGTGGCTCTGCTGCCTCTCTGTGTGTGCCAGGTTCGTGTTCTGGAGTCAGGATCCATGCCCCTGGCCTACAGGCAGCCTGAAGCTCACTGTGCAGAAAGAAGCAGGAGGGACCCATGGCAGATCTGGAACTAGGAGGTTCTACTTCTTCTTCTGCTGTCCCACAGCTGGGCAGCCACAGCACTGGGGAGCTGAGCTGTCTGCAGGAAAGCGGAAGAGGAGTCTTGGGGACAGTGCAAGGCCACAGGAAGCAGGGACACCTGGAGGGCCTGGACACCTGGAGGGCAGTGAGGCCCTCAGAAGTCTGTCCTTGGGTGCTACTCATGTTTTTAGTCACCCTAGGAGCACCTGAGTGGCCATACCACCAACCCTCAGGGTGGGGAGAAATCCTTCAGTGTTGTCTACACATCCTGGTATATTATAATTTAATAACTCCTTGTTTTAAGCCATTAAATTTGGGGATGTTTGTCATATGGCAACAGATAATGGAAGATCTGGCAGGTCATTTTTCACCAAAAGTTATCTCCTTGTGACAACCAGCAAACTAAAGCTTTTCAAAATTGGAATTGCCTGGCCGTGTTCCTCCTGGAGGGGTGATGGGTCCAGGGTGGAAACAGGAAAGGCCAGTGTTTGAGGAAACCACATCCTGCTCTACCTGTGTGGTGCTGTTGGGCCTCCTGGTGCCTGGGTGCAGAGCCAGTGGGTCAGTAACCAGCCACCTCCTTGGGAGATGGGGACGTGGCTTGTACTCTGTGTGGGGAATGATGTGTCTTCTGTCACAAGACTCTGACTCAGTGGTGCTCTTGGGCTGAGGCAACAGGAAGGGAAAGGATCGGATGTCACAGAAGGAGGAGGCTTCTGCTGTTTCCAGGGGCACAGGGTGGGAGCCTCAGGGCCAGAGATGCTGAGCCAGGGCTCTGGGGAAGGTGGGCCTGCAGCAGGGCTGTCTCAGGATGCAGGAGATATCCTGCTTCTCTGCGTTTTGGGGGAGGTCATTTAGCTCTGTCCTGCTGTCGTGAGCACGGCCCTGCAGCCCTGTTCCAGCTCTCAGGCCACCTCTGCTGAGGCGGGAAGATAGAGCAGGCTGTGTCTGTTCTGGGCTTCTCCTGGGATCGTTAACCAGCTACAAAGCCCCAGGAGCCTAGGAAGCCCCTCTTTTGCAAGGGCTGCTCCTCCCCTCCCCTCCAGGAGCCAACAGATGGTGGTCACAGGCCACAGAGAGCCACCCACGAGTGGCGTGCAGCCTGCGCTTGCAGAGAAACTCTGTGCTCAGAGTGATGTGCAGTAGGAAGTGCCTCGGATGAAGCCATTTCTCCGGGTTCTTTGTCAACTTCAGCTCTGTCACTGAGAGCTGCCTACACACTGAGTAGGCCACAGTCCTCCAGGTAGCTCTTGTACTGGGTGGAGCTGGAGTCCTGTGGGCAGAAGGTCCAAGCTCAGAGACAGACAAATGGCTCAAACTTTGTAGGCATGTGGAGGCAGGGAGGAGGGCAGGGACATGGCTGGCCGCCAGGACTGGCGTGAGGCCGGGCTGCTTAGAAAGAAGCAATGAGGGTCAAAGCTCCAGGAAGTTCTGGATGCAGTAGCCTAGCTTGGTGGGGGGTGCCCCAGGCAGGAGTCATTGTTCCGGCGGTGCCAGGGAGGTGGGCAGGGATGGGGCCAGTGGAGGAATGGACAGTTTGCGCCATCACAAGGCACCAATGGGGGGCAGATGTAGGTGGGAAGAGTCCTCTGAAGTTTGCTGTGGGTGCTGTAGCAGTGATAACAGTGTGGAAAGCTCAACGCCACATGTGCCAGTGTCACTGGCATTGGCTGGCCCCGTGTGTTCCACCGTGAATTCCTGCCCAGGACACCTCTCATCCCTGTGTGGTTTTCCAGATTTAACGTCCTCACTGGCCAAGGTGACCTCATGGAACCTCACCATAGCCTCTCTGGAGGTCATGACCCTTGGGACTTGGCGAATTTCACCGTGCTCTAGAGAATTCTTCACTGATGTGATTTACACAGACTCACTCGGGTAGGGCCCCACTGAGCTGAAAGATACTCTTATCTTTAAAGAGTGTTGCCTTTGCTGTGCTTCCCATCGTGTGTCCAGGAGAAGCAGATTTTTCACTGACAGGGTGCACACAATTGTGTACCATTTGTAATGGAGACGAAGAAGTCATAAAAGAGTTTTCACTTGGTATTATGTTCTATTTGGCTTATAAAAATGCTGGAGGTCACATGGTCCCTGGAGCTGAGCAATTTGCTTCTTTACAGTGTGCAGCCTTTATATCCTCTAAGATATGCCCAGTACCCCTTGGAAATAGCAGCTCTCAGTGGCTCCTAGGCCCTGCGAATGTGTGTGCTGTGGCAGTTGGGGTGGAGCTTGGATGGAAGCTCACCTCACCGCCTGTTGCATCCTCTGCAAGGAAGAGCAGAGCAGAGCAGAGCAGAGCAGAGTGAGAGGATGGGTTTTGAGTCTGAAGCAAGGATAGAAAGCCCAGGGCACGCACCCCGCATACCCCGTGCTGTCCACAGGGCTGTCTGCCCGGAAATAGTTGCTTCACTTGCTCTCTTCTCACAGATCCCCCTTCCTTACCCACAGCTGGTTCAAAATCCAGGAAAGGTCAAGAGACAGGTGGCCTGGGGACTGGAATGATGCCATGAACAGCTGTGGGGTCCTGCTCCTCCTTTGGGTATTACTCACAAAAATGGTTAAAAATCCAGAAACTCAAACTTCCCAACACTGAGCTGGATCCCCATTGGCCACCTTGATGTGGGACTTCACTCCCTGTGCCTCAGTTTCCTCACCTCAGAGCGTACAATGACAGCACAGAGGGAAGGTTCTTTCATGTTCAGCTCAGAGCTGGGGACTGGTGACAGTGGCTTGTGGGTGCTGATCCACAGGCCTTTCCTCCAGGAGACCTGCTTCTGGCTCTCATAAGTTGCTTTTTCCTTTGTAAAATTTAGCTTTTCAAGACCTCACACACAACCAAGAATCTGTTAACTCCGTGCAGAGAGGCAACCCCCACAGGTTCCCAAGTCCTGGTTAAGGTGTCACAGTGGAACACTCAAATTGGCCCCGACCAAGCCATAGCCCTGAGATTTCCGGCTATTGTCGGCCAGTCACCACTTTCTTGACAAACTACATGGGAAGAAAATGTATTCCAAAAGCTAAAATAGTTCCAGCTTGAGATGTTTCTGATTGCTGATGCCATCATACCTACTGGTGTGCTTATTTCTCTCTGTGTGGTGCTTTCTCTCATACCCATGGCTCTGAGGAGGCTGTGTGAACCTTAGACAAAGAAACAGCCCCTGTCCTTCCTGACCTGGGAGTCTTAAGACTCCATGCCATTTTGTTTCTCCTCTACCTCCTCTCCAGCCCAACTTTATCCTGACCTGGAAACCTCTGGCGTCAAATCTGTCAAGTGGTGCTGCGTGCTTTATCCTGTCAGCACTTTTGGTTGTGTGTGTGTGAGCCAAACCAAACAGCCCACACACGAGCGTGCAATGACAAGTCTGCTGTAGGCGCTTGGGGAAGAGCGGTGGGGAGGCTCACATTTCATGAGATGAGGAGGGTGCGGTGTCACAAGGAGAGCCATGTGTGACACAGGGCCTCCACTCCATGGTACAAACTCGGTATCCTTGGTTTTCTGCATTTGTCTTTGTGCTCAATGCACTGAGAACTGACTGAAAATGCTAAGAAAGAACATCTGTACTGGACATGTGCCATGCAAGCCCTGAGCAGGCATGGACTTTTTCCTCATTACTGTTTGCTGATAAGAGAATATAGCCATTATTTGCACAACATCCACCTTGTATTAAGTACCATGAAATCTACTCAAGTACTATTCCAGCTTGATCCCTGGTAGATTTTGATATTTGCAGGAGTCCTGGAGCCAATCTCCATGAACACTAATGCATGACTCTACATGCATTTCCACAGGTGCCTGGGTGACTGTGGATATATTTCCTATAGGTACCTGGATGTCTGGATATACATTTCCCACAGGTGTCTGGATGACACCTGTATATGTTTTCCTATAGGTGCCTGGGCACCAGGACATTCATTTCTTTTAGGGGCCTGGACATCTGGATATCTAGGCACCTGTACAGGGCTTCTGCTTGGCTTGCCCAAGAGCACAGGAAGGATTCGCTGCCTGTGAGCATAGATCCTCCTGAGTTGCTGCTTGGCGCTCACCATGGTCCTATTTAGACTCAACAGTGCCAGCAGGATTGCTGTCTTATCCTTCTTCTTCACAGCACCTAGAGATGACAGCTACTTCCTGCTTCCTAAACCCACCCCCTCATGGGATCTCATACTTAGACCAGACCCACACAGCTTGCTACCCAGATTATGGTGGTTATCTTGTGTTCCATCGCTATTTCCTGTGTAGCTCTTCTAATCTGCTCTCTTTCCTGGAATTGCAATCTCCTTTCTGAAGCAAAACTTTGAACGAGTCACTATAGACTTGACAATCCCTCAGCAGGCGTCTGTGACCTCAGGGTAGCATCCTGGACCCTGAGGTGCCTGTCCAACCTTGCCTAATACCCTGCTGTTACGGCAGTCTAGGATGTAAGCCTTGGCCCACGGTACTTTTTTTTTTTTTTCCTGTTCTGTAACTGTTCCACCTTATTCTATGACAAACTCCTGCTGCTGAACATACAGCGCTGTAGCTCTTGCCCACTCTGACCTTGGTGCACACACGTGGTGTGATATGGGCTCATGATCTCTCACAGTCCTTCCACACATCGTTGCACTGGCATCGGTATCAGCTGGCCCCCTACCAGGCTGAGCGTTGAGTGCAGATTCCTATACACACCTGATTCCTCGGTGCTCAGGCCCCAGCAGCTGTCTCATTGTGGAATGTCATCTGTGTTGTTCATAGCTGCATCCCCAGTATTGTCTGGCATGAAGTCGGTGCATCACTATTCTTCCTGAATGAACAAGTGAGTGCACAAGAGTGTGAGTGAGTGGGTTGGGGATAAAGCTCAGTGGCATAAGCATCTGCCTGGCAAGCACAAGGTCCCGAGTTCAACCCCCACTAAAGAAAGTGTGAGTGAGATATAGTACACCTTGAGGGCTCTAATGTCAGCAAAGATATTTCCTACTTCTTTCCTAGCTCTGCTTTTTCCCCAGGATGATGAAAACTACAAAAACATTATTGAGGGAGGTGCTGGGGAGATAGCTCAGTGATCTAAGCACCTTCCTGGCAAATACAAGGACCTGGGTTCAATCCCCAGAAGCACATGTCATACCGGCCTTGAAACCAGGCATAGTGGCACATGCCTATAATCCCAGCATGGGGGAGGCTGGGACAGAAAGATCACTAGTATGAGCTGCATAGTGAGACCCTATACCAAATAAAACAGATAAATTATTTTAAGGAATATTGGAAGGAACTAAAGAAAGCCCAACTAAGTGGAAAGACATTTTGTGCCTATGGATCAGATAACATAGCATTACCAAGATGGCAATGCTACCCGAAGTGCTGTATAGATTCATTGCAGTCCTTGTCAAGGTCCCAAAGATATATGAAAAATATAAGTTGTAAAATTCACAGGGGATTGTCAATGTTGCAGACTATTCAAAACAACCTTGAAGGGGGCTGGGGAGATAGCTCCGTGGCAGTGCCTGCCTGGCAAGTGCAAGGTCATGAGTTCAAACCCTGGTCCCACCAAAAAAAAGAAAAAAACTTGAAAAATGATAAACAAAGTTAGGTGGTACATGCGTTTTGATTTTAAAACTTACCATCAAGGTACGGCAATCAAAAAAGGGACAGTATAGCAGCACTGGTGTGAGGTCGACACAAAGACCAACTGTAACACTGAGAGCCCAGCACTAAACCCTCCCATTGATAGGAGTGCCAAGACCACTGTCTGTCTTCAACAAATGTGCAGTGGAGCCGAATCCCTATGTGCAGAAGAGTGAACTTGACTCCTCTCACTCCAGACACAAACATTAACTAAAAAATGGGATGGGTCAAAAACCCAGGTGTAAGAGCTAAAACTGTATATATATATATATATATGCAACTACATATTTAGAATTTAGAAAGTAGCAATGCATGCCCACCAGAAGGCAAGGAGACATTTAGTTTACACATCAAGCTCATCCCTGGAACAGGTACAAACTAAAACAATAAAAAAGGACACAAAGCAGCAAATTTTAAAGAAAGAGAATGGGATTTTCATGTGGTCACTGTTACACAAAACTTCTGAAGGCATGCAGACAGACAAGAGACTAGGCAGCAGACTTCCTAGACACAGACTTTAAGACTGTCATCCTAGGGGCTGGGGAGATAGCTCCGTGGCACAAGTGCCTGCCTGGCAAGTGCAAGGTCGTGAGTTTGAACCTCAGTCCCACCAAAAAAAAAAAAAAAAAAAAAAAAAAGACTGCCATCCTAAGGACATCCAGATAGATAAAAGAAGATATAAACAAAGTAGAAAAATGATGGAAATATCAATAAGTAGAAACCTTTATGAAAAGAAAAATAAGAAATTCTGGATATGAAGACTACAATAACTGAAATGAAAAATTCAATAGAGGGAACACAAAAATAGATTTGAGTATGCAGAGGAAAGTATTAATTGAGGAGGACTGGCGAGGTAGCTTGGTGGACTATGTGCCTGCTTAGGCAAGCACAGGGGCCAGGGTTCAATCCCCAAAACCACATGCTGTGCCAGCTCTGCCCTTGGGTGTGCTGAGCTGGCCACTGAGACCTGTAATCTCAGTGCCAAGAAGGCTGAAAACAGGAAAATCACTACAAGTCCCAGCTGCATAGTGAGACCTTGTACCAAAAACATTTTTATTTTTAAAAAAGAATTAATTGAATGTGAATATAAGAGAGCAGAAATTTTTCAAAGCTGAGGAAAATAAACAAAACTCAGGAATACAACCAAGCTATCAGTGTGGCATGGTGGGGATTCCAGAGGGAAGAAAGATAATTGTTTGGTTATTTTAATAATAAATATTGGCTGAAAATTCCCCAGATTTGGGGAAAATATGAAAAATAAATATCCTAGATCAGCGAACTCAAAGTAGGATACATTGGAAAAGCCCCACACAAAAACACATTATAATTACACCGTTAAAGAGAGAGAGAGAGAGAGAGAGAGAGAGAGAGAGAGAGAGAGAGAGAGAGAGAGCGCCAGGTGGCACACACCTGTAATCCCAGCACTTGGGAGGCTGAGGCAGGAGGATCGATGTGAGTTCAAGACCAGCCTGGGCTACAAAAGTGAACTCAAGCCTAGCCTGAACTGCATAGTGAAACCCTGTCTCAAAAAGACAAAAAAGGTGGGGGGGAGAGAGAGAATCTTGAAAGAGTAAGGGAAGGGTGACTGACCAAGTTCAAAGGAACCTCAGTAATATTTCCTGGCTGATATTTCCCCAGAACACCCAGGGCAGAAAGTAGTGGGTTGATTTAATATACCAACAGAAAAAACTGTCTACAAAAGCCTTGTATCAGGTAAAACCACCCTTCAAAATGAAAGAAGGGAAAGGGCATTCTTGGTAGTTATAGAGGACCAGCAGGGGGCTCTACTTCATAGAAGACCATTTTTCTCCACTTTGGCCTTGCAGTCCTTCTGTGTATTGTTATGTGCAGAGCTGGCTAGGAAAATACTCTACTCAGCTGGCATTAAGCAGTGCAAATGGGTCTAGCCATAGTGTTGCTGGGTAGCCTTTGAAGCAATGCCACAAGTCAGTGATGTCCCCCCTATAGCTCCCAATTACTACAGGTGAGCTAGGCTCAGAGATGAGATTGAGAGGCAGCTGAGCAAAGCCACATTTCCCCAACTGTGCTATGCAGATTCCTTGAAACTTAGAGGCTATCTGACACTGGACTCTGGAACTCTCTCTGTATCCCTCTCTGCATACTGTAGAGGTGTTACTGAGCCTGCTACCTAGCCCAGCTTATAGTACTCAGGTGCTTTTTGTCTTTCTCATAGTCACTCATTCCCCAGCCACTTTCCTCTTTATGGATTAATAAAACCCAGGTTTGGCCCTGGGTTGGGACCTTTGTTCTGGTTAGCCATTGTTCCAACTGGGTTTAGAACTCCCCTGGCTCCCCACATCAACAGACACATTTTTGTCTCTTTGTGCTCACAGCAGGCTGCACTGGAAGAGGTAAACTGGAATTTACTTACTAGAATTTTAATAACTTTTCCCTGGGATTACAAACATAAACTCTCTGCACCACAACAAGGCCCAGACAGCTCCCTCTCATAAGCAAAAGCCCAGGGAGTTTATGATAGAAATTCCTTCCTGCAGTACATGCAGAGACAGGCCTGAGTGTGAATCGAAGGACATAGGATGGTACTTTGAAGCCGTAGGATGGAATGGAGCCATCTGCTAAGCAGAGTTTCATACTAATTATAACAGCTGAAATTTCCCTAACTGTACTTTGTAACTAGCTTTCTTTGTTTTCCACGTCGGCTTAGAGATTTTTTACTGCACAAGACAGTTGTTTATCTATGATTTTTAGACACAAAATTAAAAAAGTATATTTTTTATAATGTTAATAAGTGAAAGACATTGTGGAAAGGGCTATTTAGGCAGAGTCTTGTATGTTCTTAAAGAAAATCTGGTGTAAATTTAAATGAGAGTGTTAAAACTTTAAGATATAAGGGCCAGCCTGATAGCTCAGGGGACTAAAGTGCTGCATAGGTGGAGTGCGACAGTCGCGGGTTCGATCTCCAGGATGCTGTGCAGGCCCCATCCCCAGGATGCACTGAGACAGCAATTGAGATTGGGCATGGCAGCACTCCTGTAATTTCAGCATTTGGGAGGCTGTAAACAGGAGGATCACTATGAGTCTATGAATGAGACCCTGAACATCCTGTAGACACTACCCTAAATACAGAAAAAAGAACTTTAGGATACAATATATAGTCTTTATGTCAAGCATGAGAATAGTTATCCAATATACACAAAAAGAAATGGGAAGGAAATTAAAATATTTCACTATAAAAATCAACTAAACAAACAAGACAGTGGTGCAGGAAGTACAGATTCAAAAGCTATAACACACATATGAAATGAATTGCCAAGTGGCAAGAGCAGGTCTTTCTTTTTAGTAATCACTTTAAATATAAATAGATTAACTTTCTAACAAAGTACAGTGACTAGAAGAAGAACAGATTAAAAAGCAAAGTCTAATAATATACTGCCTGTGAGAGTCACATTAGATCCAAAGATACATATATCTTTCAGAGTGGAAGGATGGAAAAAGATATTCCATGCAAACAGTAATCAATGAGGGACCTGTGAGATAGCTCAGTGGTCTAAAGCAGCTGTTTAGGCAAGCTTAGGCAGTTGTAGGGGACCACGGTTTGATCCCTGGAGCCATGTGCCATGCCAGCCATCCCCCAGGGTGGGCTCAGCTGGCCTAACTAACTAACTAACTAATCAAATGAGAGGGTGGAATGCTTCTTAACTCGTTCTGTGAAGCTAGAACCCATAGATACTAAAACCAGATGAAGACGCTAGGAGAAAGATATAGACCAATATACCTTGAAAGCCTTGACACAAGCATTCTCAGTGAAATGCTAGCAAACCAAAGGCAGCTGCATGTCGGAGGGACTTTGCATTCTGACAGTTATTCCTGGGATAGAAACGTGGCTCAACATACAAAGGTAGGCCTATGGAAAGCACCATGCTAACACGAAGGAGGTCAAAATACCACATGATCATTTCAGTTGATTTACAAGAGGGATTTGACAGAAGTCAGCACCCTGTTAGAATTGTAAAAAACACTCAACAATAAAGGAACATTCATAGTAAAGAACCACATGAAAATTAATGGTATAAGTATAAATTTGTTCAACAAAGGCAAGGCACGGGGCATCACAATCCCTGACTTGAAATTATATGATAAAGCTAAGACAGAACAGTACGGTACTGGCAAAAACCGAAACAAAATAGCAACAATAACAACAACAAAATGAGGCCTGAAGATTAGTGGGACAGATTAGAAGACATACTAATGACTCCAGACATACTTAGCTATCTTACCTTTGACAAAAGTGGCAAACACATTCCCTTGAAGAAAGGTGGTCTCTTTAATAAATGGTGCCGGAAAAACTGGCTCTGCCCAGGCCGAAGGTTAAAATTTGGTGCCTATCTTTCACCTTGCACTAAACTAAATTCAAAAGGGATCGAAGTTCTCACTATTAAAGCGGCAACACTAAATTTCTGGAAAATAGAATAGGTGAAACTCTTGAGGACCTTTGCTGTGGTTTGGGGTTTTGCAAAGAAACTATAGAATACAGGATGCGTATTCTTTTATTTTATAATGAATCACCTGAAAAATTATATACAAACAGTGCAGGAAATCTGTCCACACACTGAAGAGCAGAGTTCAGCTGAAGACCTGGAGCCTGTAATAAAGCCTCCCACGAATCCAACCGGAGGCCTATAGCCCACGACAATGTCTCATGCAGGCCTGTTTCACAGATCTTCTAGAGAGGTCCAAAGGTCAGTGGTAGAAGCTAGAAAGTCTGTGACAGTGGGATGAAGGATCTGGGCTAGAAAGCTGAGGGATCTGAACTGGAGCTAGGAAGCAGGGCTCAAGTAAAGGACCAGTGCTCCCCCAAAATGAACCGCAGCCATCCTCAGTGACAATGACGTCCCAAGCTCTTCCTCCAGTGAGAGCAGCCAAGCTCACCAGGAAAGCAGGCACAACAAGGCCCTCCCGCAGACCAGCCCAAGAAAGGCAGCCGCTTCCAACAGCTCTGCAACAGCTTCTCCAAGCACCTTCCCTAATAGTCTTTCTCTTCTTCTCCACTTGTGCCTCTTAGCTGCTGGCAACAGGCCTCAGGTGAGCCTCTCATACCCAGCACCGTGCTGCTTCAGTTCAGCTGGATGTTGCAAGTTGAGCACCAGCTGGAAATCAACCACAATGCTGGAGAAGGAAAAGACTTTACGAGTAAAACGCTGATCACACAGCAACTAGCACAAAGAGTCAATAGTTGGCATCTCATCTTATTAAAAGGCTTTGGCACAGCAAGAAAACCCAGCAATAGGGTAAAGAGACAATGTACAATGTGGGAAAAATGCTTGCCAGGTATTTCTTAGACAAAGGATCACTATCAAGGATGTATGAAGTTCTCAAGAAAAGGTCAGATCTCCCACCTTTAAAGACCCTCCCTCCAAAAATGGGCATCTGAACAAACAAACAAACAAACTACCAAAGAAACAAAAAATGGGAATCTGAAATGAATATATACCCTTTTCAGATGAAGAAATATAAATGTCAAATTAATTTATGAAAAAAGTGTTCAATATCACTGGCCATTTGAGAGATATAAATTAAAACAACACTGAGACTTCATCTCACTCTGGAAAGAATGGCTATTGTTAAGAAATCAACCAATAACAAATGTTGGAGGGGCTGTGGGGAAAAGGGAATCCTTCTCCACTGTTGGTGGGAGTAGACTAGAGCAACTACTGTGGGAATCAGTGTGGAGATTTCTCAAAAAAACTGAGGTTGAAGGGCCAGGGAGATAGCTCAGCAGAATAAGTGCTCGCTTGGCAAGCACAGGGTCCTGAGTTCAATCCCCGGTACTGCGAAAAACAAAACAACAACAACAAACTATGGTTGGAGGTCCTATTTGACTCAGCTATTCTGCTTATTATGGCCAGCTCAGCCTGCCCTGGAGGTGAGGCTGGCACACTATGTGATGCCAGGGATTGAACTTGCAATGCCTACAGTTACTTGCCTAAGCTTGCCTAAGTAGGCACTTTAGACCACTGTGCTATCTCACTGGCCCCTTCTGGGCATCTTTCAAGAAAAATTAAAAGTATTGTACCACAATGAAATATGTTCACTCATGTTTATAACAGCATAATTCGTAATAGCTAGATCTTGGAAAGAACTCAAACAGCCATGCACTGAAGAATGGATAATGAAGTTTTTTCTTTTGTACAGTGGAGTACTACCCAACCATAAAGAAGAATAAACTAGAGAACTTCATAGGCAAGTGGATGCAATTCAAGGACCATACACATAAGTGAAATAGACCAGATGCATATGTGTAAATGTCACATTGTCACCCTTGTATGAGAAGCTGAAAGAATATACAAAATGTACAATAGGTATTATAAGATGGGCAGAAACTTCAAAAGGAAAGAGAAACCGGGATGAGGGAATGGACAAAAGATGGAAGGGAAAAGCAAAGCAAATGATAAATATAGGTATGATAGTTAAGGTAATTATATTATTAATTTCCTGGGGTTCATTGAAAATAAAGGTTTGTGTTAACATTGTTTGGAGAATTAAATGTCCATATCTTGTACTCTGAGTAACTAATTATTTAAAAATAACAATATGCAATGCATTAACCATTGTTATTCTCCTATTATCTTGTTTTGAAATTTTTTCACTTTTCTATTTTTTTAAAGAATACAAAATGGTAAAAAAATCATTAGAAAAGATACAAAATTTTATTCAATAAAGTAATAGAAATTTGACAGTGGTTATTGTATTGCATAATGTTATCTTCAAATTTGTTGTTTAGGTTACCAGATACAAACCTGTAAAATCGGTTAAGAGAAAAAATGGAGGGCCCGGCGGGATGGCTCAGTGGCCTAAAGCACCTGCTTGGGAAAGCTTGGGTGGCTTCAGGGACCACGGTTCAATCCCCAGCACCGCATGCTGCACCAGCCCTGCCCTCAGGGAGGGCTGAGCCGGCCATAAAAATGAGTGAATAAACAAACAAAGGTTCTGAAACAAGAAAAAAGTAAAGAAAATAAATTCTTTTTTTTTTATTACATAAAACATTTAATAAAATTGTTTTACAAAAGTAAAATATACATGTTCAAAAGAGCAAAGAAAACAAGAAATGAAAGTATAATGACAATTTTCTGTGCTAACTACAAACTTCTATGGCACTACTTGAAACTACATTGTGATCATTTAAAGGTATAAAAAGATACTAAAAGTGATCTGAAAGAGACAAAGAGAAAGAAAGAATACAGAAGATGACATATACAGAAAAAAAGTAAAGGAAAACATATCCGATTTTAATTTAGGTGTAGAAATAACAAATATAAGTGGTTGGAATATCTTTATTTTTATTTTTATTTTTATTTTTATTTTTTTTCCAATTCTTTTATTGTTTAAATTTA
>PVJA010034463.1:0-22492 GCA_004027025.1 Myocastor coypus | reverse complement strand
AAAAAAATACTACTTTTTATACTTTGTGATTAAACCTTTCTGCTGGATGGTTAACATCCAGGTATAGCAAGACCTGTATAACAAAAATGTAAATTTTGTATATGACAAGGTCAGAAAAATCCCCTCAGGATTTACCCTGAAACCTTGTGTAGCGTTTTGTAGAACTTTTGTGAGTGTCATCCAGGAGAGTCACAGCCATTGCTTGACCAGTTTTCTCTCCATGCAAACCAGAGAGAATGTTTTCTCTCTAGGTGACTCTCATACTGTACCTCATTGATACCTTTCCTCTGTGGCCTCATAATCTTGAACAGAAAATTTGGTACAGCACTGAGTTGTAGGATGTTACAGTACTGGTTCTCTCCTTTTGGCTAAGATCAAGCATAGTATCTGCTCTTATCAGGTTGTTTTACTCTTAATTCTCAATGCTGAGTATTGCATGGATGGATTCAAATGATATGTTTATGGCAATAAACCTCTTAGAGGATCCAAAAAAAAAAAAAAAAAAAGAAAATAAAGTCTAAGATCCATTTAAAGTTGGTAATAATCTAGTTTATGCCTTGTGCTCTAAGTACAAATTAAGATTCCAGGTAATGAGGTAACTTTTTTAAGGCCACATAGCTACTCACCAATGGAACTAGAAGTGGAATGCAGTATTCTTTTTTTTTTTTTTTTCAGTACATATTATGGCCAGTTCAGCCTGTCCTGGGGTGGGATGGCACAGTATGTGGTGCTGGGGGGGGTGTCGATCCACAGTCACTCTGGTTGCCTAAGCTTGCCTAAGCAAGTTCTTTAGACCACTAAGTAATCTCACCCACCCTGAGAATGTAGTATCCTTGACACTTAATTGGAATTCAAATTAAACAAATTTAGCAGTTATTTGATCTATCAGAGTCAAAGTTTGCTCTCACCGTAAAGTAAACTAAAATCAAAGTTGATCAAAGAACTAAATGTTAAATCAGAAACACCTAGCTTACTGGAAGGTGAAATACCTAGGCAGGGGCTGGGGAGATAGCTACGAGGCACAAGTGCCTGCTGGGCAAGTGCAAGGTCGTGAGTTCGAACCCTGGTCCCACCAAAAAACAAAAAATAACAACAACAAAAAAACAACAACAACAACAACAAAAAGAAATACCTAGGCATAGGCAAAGACTTTCTGGACAGAAGATGAACTGCACAGGAAGTAGTACTGAGAGTCAACACATGGGATAATATCAAAAGTTTCAATACAATAAGGAAAGAAATAACAGAGTGAAAAGATAGCCTATAGAATGGGAAAAACCTTGACAGCCACTCTTCAGAGGACCAATATCTAGAATATATGAAGAAATGAAAAATGTTAAAGTTCCACAATAAAAAACCTAATCAAAAAATGAGCAACTAAAATGAATAGACCCTTCATAGAAGAAGAAATAGTAGAAGTGACCAATAAATACATGAAGAGTTGTTGAATATCAATGGGCATTAGAAAAATCCAAATTAGAACCACACAGAGAGTTCATCTAGCTCCAGAAAGAATAACTATTATCAAGAAACCAAATAATAATAAATGCTGCCAAAGCTGTGGGAGAAAAAAGAGCCCTTTTGTATCACTGACAAGAATGTAAAGTAGTATAACCTTGAAGGAAATCAGTTTGGTGATTCCTCAAAATATTAAAACCAGTAAAGGCTTTCAATCCAGCTTTTCCTCTTCTAGGCATCTTCCTGAAAGATTTAAGGACATCATAGTACCGTGATACAAGCATATCCATGTTTAAAGCAACATGATTTATAATAGCTACATCTTAGAAATATTCTATATGGCAGTTAACAAATGAATTGATAAAGAAAATGTGCTGCCTACACACAATAGAGTATTGCTCTGCCATTAATAAGAACAAACTTAGGTCATTTGTACAAAAATTCATGCATCTTGAGACTATAATATTAAGTGAAATGAATTAGACACACAATCTTTAATATCACATGGTGTCTCTTACATGAGAAATCCAAATTACAAGCAAAAGCACAGTAAAAGACAGATAATAGGAAGTAGGGAGACATCTTTTTCACATGGGGGGAATCAAGAAACGGGGGAATCAGAAATGGAATGGAGGGAAAGTGGATATAAAAAAGAATTAAGATGTGTTGTGTACATTCACTAACCCACACAAGGACTATAAATATTATGTGCTATAGACATGTATTAATACAAATATGAAAAAGTTAAAGTTAACCAGAATTCTTAAGAGTATGTTAGTTTATTAAATGAATAACCATTCTTTAAAATATCCTCTGTTGAATTATTGCTAATTGATCAATAATTTATTTTTATTTTCATCAAACTGATTAAAACAGATATTTCTATCTGACCAAATGATTTTAAATTATTTTTGAAATAGAAGATAGGCTAAATACTCTGGTTTCTCTTCAGATCGTAGAAGATAGGCTAATACCCATATTGGATAGTGTTTACCAGACATCTGTATACCTGATATACTTACGCATTATATAGACTAAGGCCAACATATATTCTGAATTTTTCAACTTCTGTAATAGAAGTTTTGAAAGAAATGGAGTTGATGCAATGAAATCAGGAAAGTTTAAGTAAGTAAACAGCAGGAAAACAAACAAGTGTCTGATAATTTGTTTTGATCAATCTTCAGACTTCTGAATTTAAAAGACTAAGGAAATGTCTCCTTCAAATCAAATGTAATGAAATCCCTTTGGATAGCCAAATTTTAGAAATAAGCTTTCATGTACCACTGCCATTTTTTTGTGTTATTTATTTTATTTAAAATTTTATTTTAGCTGGGCGTGGTGTCACACACCTGTAATCCCAGCACTTGGAAGGCTGAGGCAGGAGGATAAGTGCAAGTTCGAGACCAGCCTGGGCCACAAAAATGAGTTCAAGGCCAGACTGAACTGCATAGTGAGACCCTGTCTCAAAAAATAAAAATAAAAATAAAATAAAATAAAATAAAATAAAATAAAATTTTGGGGCTGGGGAGATAGCTCCGTGGCACAAGTGCCTCCCTGGCAAGTGCAAGGTTGTGAGTTTGAACACTAGTCCCGCAAAAAAAAAAAAAGTAAACAAATCAAAATAAATAAATAAATAAATAAATAAATAAAATTAAAAAATAAATAAAATAAAATAAAATTTTAAAGAGTAAAAATAGCAAAAACAAAGATAGAAAAACAGTAACAAGCAAGAGTACAGATAGTACAGAATTTCAAAACAAGAACAAAAAATTAAACAATGCTTGTGTTACATATTTTCATTATCAAATCTGTTTAGATTAACAGATAAAGATATGTAAAATTGGTCAAATAATTAAATATTAACACTTTGAATAAACCTCAATTTTTTTAACTCTTCAAAATGCATTTTGCATTTAAGTCACTCTTTAAAAAAATTATAGGGGTTGAGGATGCATATAACACAAGGTACTGAGTTTGATCTTGGTACCCCCCAAATTAATTAATTAATTAATTAATTAATTATCTTCTCTTGAGTCCTTACACTAGGCAGACTATATGGTATTTGCATATGTGCGTCTGGTTTATTTCACTTATGAGTATATGTTCAAGATATGTCCACTTATATATGAAGTCTTCTAGCTTATCATTCCTTACAGCTGAGTAATATTCCATTTTATTAAAATACCACATCTTTTTCAGCCATTCTTCAGATGATGACCATTGCCATTTTTATCAAAGAAGAAAGATAATATTTTAAACGTGTAAGAACATAATTTTAGCATAAAAAAAGTTTTTCTAAGAAAAGTGGCTTAGCTGGTACCTTCACACCAGTGGAGGATTATGTGTGAATACTTGATGTTTCTTACTTTGCTACAGATTGTACAAACTCTGTAACAGCAGTGGCCCACAGAATGGTATTTCAAATCATTAGGTTTTGTTGTATAGATTTTTTCTTCATGTTCTGAAGCTAGATAGGGATTTTTTAAAAAAGAAGAAAAGTAAAATTACCATGGTGTTTAAAGTCAGATTGTAGAGGACAGAGGCAGGTACATTATCCAGTTTAGTTATACCCTTGAAGTCTCAGAAATGTAATTACCCTGCGATTCAAGTAATTAGTGTGTTTATTCGAGGAAAAAGCAAAGCCTGTACAGAGAAAGAGATGCAAAGGAGATTGGGGAAAACCTTTGAGTAATCTAATTAATTTACTTTTGTGGGATTTACTATTTTCCCTCTAAGTTCTAATCACAGTTAATATTAAATAATAATAAAAAAAAAACCCACAGATCTCAGGACACAAAACATTGGTATAATGGTTTCTTTGAATACATACCTAGACATTTTACTCTTTGAAATGTTCTACTTGAAGTAAACACGTACCTGTCAAGCTTCAAGGTGATGTAGTAATTCTTTTCTGTAGGAGTTTGGCCTCTGGAGACATGTCTTTCCTCCTAAGAAAATGTCACTTAAAAATCTATAATACAGAAAATAACAAACAGTCATTACAAATTAACCCTGAAACATCTTGCCTTAGAATAGCAAGGCCATGCATCACCAGGAAAGAGTGCCTCCCTTGATAATATCAACTTCTGCGAATTACCTCCTCCCTTCTAAGGTATGACCGTTGGGTTGCTGCAAAGGTTTTCTTCTTTTCAGAGGTCTAATAGATACTAGTCATATTAGGGTAGTATTATGATTGGAAGATGGGACTTTGGAAAACTGAAGTTGGATATTGAGCTCCTCCTTAATGAATGGAAACATTTTGGTGATGTCCTGAAACAATTGTGTTACCTGTGGTTAGAATCCAAATTAGAATTCAGGTATCATTTTTTCCTCAAAAGTAATGTTATTAGTGGAAATTATATCCTAAGATGGAGTATAAAGGATCTCTAACTCTTATGTAAAATTCGCACCAATTCTAATTATTTGTTGAGCCATCACACAAACTGAATTGATGATAAATCTTACCCAAATTTAACTCTATTATTGTGATTTGTGACTGTTTGTCTTAACTGGCTGTGATCTGTTTATGTATTTTCCATTAGAATTCTTCTAAATAGCTTCATTGGTCTTCTCTTAAAACTGAATGTGACCAACAGTCATACTTCTTCATTTCTGAAATAATAATTACTAAAAATATAAAATATTGGGTAGACATTTATAGGACTACAGGCGGCTCCATAGTCAACAGAATCTCATTTTTCTGTGGAATTTTGTGTCACCATATTACCTCAAAGCACTTAAAGAACTTCATTTTACTTTATTCCAGGTAAAGAAACTACATATTGCAAACCTTGGATCACAAGCCATAGCTCAAAGAAAACAATTACACTACTGTCTTCACTGCTGTGATAAAGGAGATTTGATCATAGAGGTGCTGTAGTTAATTAATTAAAGAAAAAGGAGTATCATTGGCTAAATATTCTGTCCTCATCAGAAGTTTTTTTTTTTTTTTTTTTTTTTTTTGTAGCATTATTGATACCTGCCCTGAAGAAAGAGCTGGGAAGTTAAGCTGGGAGACATTTTTTGGAGATGCAAAGTAAACAGAAAGATGTGTTCTTTGGTTATAAAAACGCCTATGACTTCCTTTTACTTTCATAATCTGTTTATTTTAAAGAGCATTGCTTTGGTCTTTCAGGTGTAGGGAGGCAGGCAAAGGAGACAGCAACACAAGTTGAGCCAAGGGCTGAGAAGCTGCCGGTGAGGGAGAGAACACAGCAGCTAGTCGCATTGCTCTAGGCAGGATAGGAACCCACTCCCCAGACTGCGAGCCAAGCTCTCTAGGATTGAGTTCCAACTTTCACTCAGCCTTGTGTGAATTTCAGCACATCACAACCCCACAGATTTCTGGCTCCATGTTTGTGAAAACAGAGACATTGGCAGGACACTCCATAGGGTATCATGAGGATTAAACAGATGAGTACGTCTCAGACTCCTAGAACACGACTTGATGCTATAGTTGCTGCTGTTCACATGGAACAGCATTTTCCAAAGGAGAGTCTGCTCCTTGGATGCTGATAAACCACATACCTGAGCATGTTTACTTTTTATCTTAGCCTGTCTTATCTTCCATTAGGTTTTTGCTAAATAGCTTCCTTGGTTCTCTCATTATACATTTTACGTATTCTAATGGGCAACATTTGTGAATATACAGTGCATGTATAGATTCATAAATAGTATATGTATTGGAGGTGCACACTTTTCCCCACTGTACATAGTAGAAGACCATGCTCTGATGTTTTCCAAATTTGTTTTACAATTTAATTTTTTTATTAACTTCATTGAAAATCAGTAATTATATAGCATATTAAAATTATAGACAAATATTGAAATATGAAAGATAAGATATAGACAAAGTAAATTTTAGAGAAATAATTCTGGAATGAACACATAACATGAGATTAATAATAGATTTAACATTGTAAATAATATACAAACTTAAATGAATATAACAATAAAAATTGTCTAAAATAAAAATGAAGAATTTACAGATCAGTTATATAATTATGCTATAATCAAGAAACTTATACTGATATAATTAGAATTCTCAAAGTAGAAAGGAATAGGCAATAAATATTTAAAGATTTAAAATTTCTAATTTTAGTTGAAATTATAAAACATTTCAAAAGAAAATGAACCTTTTGCCCAAGAAATATGGATAAAATCATATCAAGATACACAAAAATAAAATTGTCCAAAACTAATTATAAAGAAAAAAATCATTAAAGCATATACATAAAACAAAAATATTAGCTATGGAGGAGGAAAATTAAATTTTTCATCTTATTCCACATTAGAAAAAAGAACAGCAAGTGAGTAAGAAATAAAAATCTGTCCTCATTGAATTTTATACTCATACTTTGAAAACTAAAAGTAAAATGCTTACTCAAAATATTTTGATATCTCCAGATGTAGCATCTAGAAAATAAATAGTCAAGTGATCCAGAAGGCAAGAGAAGTAGCTTTATGGTCCTGGATGAAGAATAAAGAGCTCTCAAAATGGTAGTTATGCAGGGCTATGTAAAATACAATTATATTAGATGAATCAAGTTAAGAGGTCACTGATGATTTCTACAAAACAGATCAATCTTTTTTTTTTTTTTTGGCTTTTTGAGACAGGGTCTCGCTATGCAGCTCAGGCTGGCCTTGAGCTCATTTTTGTAGCCCAGGTTGGTCTCGAACTCACACGGATCCTCCTGCCTCAGCCTCCCAAGTGCTGGAATTACAGGCATGCGCCACCACGCCCGGCCAAAAGAGATCAATCTTATGTCAAGTTACATATATGTTTTTTCATAGATGTGTGTGTGTGTGTGTGTGTGTGTATAAAAGACAAGGAAGAACTAATATGAAGTCAATGGGAAAAAAAGTCAATGGAAAATGGAAATACACTTTTTAAAGTTTCTAATACTAAGAGAAAATATCATACTATGTCTTATAAGTAGATTGTAAGTTAAAGATACAATATAAATAATAAATAAATATAAATATAATATAAATATAAATATAATAATATAATATAAATATAAATAAATAATTAGATATTAATTAATTAAAAATTAAATTAAATATCTCAAAACAGTCTTTCAAAATTAAAATTAAATCATGAGTCCAATTAAGAGGCCAGAATGTTGTATATTATGTTACATGTTGCTATATGTTCTAATCTATCATCAATTCAGAGTACTCACATAGTATTTGAATAGGTTAATATATACAAAAATATCTACTAAGAGAGAGTTTTCATGATAGTAAAGAATTACTAAGCATAAAACATAAAGACTGGAATGACAAATATAGGGCTAGCACTTCTAACAGTTTGGGAATAGGATATCACACAAAGTTCTAGCATGTTGTGGACATAGTCAGTGTCCATGACACTTTGTGGTGGCCTGGTGTCACCTGTGGGACTGAGCTACTGCTACTTCCTTGATATCCACCCTGTAAGACCTGAACAGAATCATGACCCATAGGGTGCAGGAAAATCCATTTTTAGAATATGCTGATGGAAATATTTTGCTGCTGTACACAAAAGAATAATTGAAAGCCTGCTTTTTTGTGTGTATGTGGGACTGTTACAGGACAGGCAGCTAAATCAGATAGAAATATTATAGACAGTCAGATAGGGCCTGGCCCTCCAGGACAATATCGAAAACAACTCGACTATACAGCTTTGCAAGGGACAAGCACCTGTGGGGCAGACCTTGAAACAAAAGGGTAAAGAAATGCAGCCCCCCCCCCTTAAAGTTAAGTATCAGGGATTGATATTCTAAATGAGTATCATCATCCTAAAGGAGCCAGAAACTCAACCCCCAACAGAAAGAACCCTTATTCTGTATTTATACCCGCTTGCTACATGACTTGCTTCCCAAATTGCTCCAGATTAAATCAATTTTACCTGAACAGTGATGCTTGTAATCTCATTGGTCGACCATGACTTTGTCCCACCTCATGACCACCTAAGCAAGTTCCCCTAGTTTCACCTTAGGTCTGCCTTATCACATGGTTTTGCCCTATAAGACCCCTAAAGAAAGACAACCCACTCGGGCCCCCCTTCTGTTCCCCTCTTGGACAGAAGCTTTCTTTCCCGGTAAATATTCTATTCTAAACCTCTGTCTCATTTCTAAAATTCATTCTTCGGTTTTAGAGAACACGAACTCGTCCAAGTGTTTTTTAGATTATTGATTTTTCTTCCTGCATCAGGACCAGGGATTGAACTCAGGTCCTTCCATTTGCCAGACAAACGCTTATTCTACTGAGCTATACCCCCAGCCCCAAGACTGCTTTTGTATACCGGTGTTTAATTGTTTGCCCTATTTGGTAGGTTCTTTCCGTTCTTGTTCGTGGTGTTGTGGGCATTTTGATCTCTCTCTAGAATATCTTTTAGTAGTCTGTGTAGGGTTGGTTTTGTCATCATGAAATTCTTTAGTTGTTCTTTGTCATGTAAGTATTTCACTTCTCCACTAAACTTGAGAGATTTGCAGGTTGGAATATGTTTTCTTGCAAGACTTGTGGTACTTTGCTCCATGCTCTTCTCGACTTGATGGTTTGTAAAAATAAATCTGACATAATTCTTATGGGTTTTCCTTTAAATGTGATCTGTTTCTTTTCTCTGGCAGCTTTAAGTACACTGTTTCTGTGCTGAATTTTTGAGATCTTGCAAAATTTAATTTTAATAGAGCTTTCTTTGGAAGAATTGTAGTGTATCACAAATTATATTTTATTCAAGGCAAACTTAACAGAGTAGAGCGTGTTGTTTTTAAGATGCATGTAATTGGGGCCCAGCGGGATGGCTCAGTGGTCTAAAGCACCTGCTTAGGTAAGGCTTGGGCGGCTTCAGGGACCGCGGTTCGATCCCTGGCACCACATGCGGCGCCAGCCCTGCCCTCCGCGCAGGCTGAGCCAGCCATAAAAATGAGTGAATAAACAAAGGTTCTGAAACAAGAAAAAAATAAATAAATAGAATAAAAAATTCTTTAAAAAAGATGCATGTAATTAATAACAGTACCAAACTTACTCAAAATTTCCATTGTCTTCTTTTAAATAATTTCCTAAGGTGCTCTCTCTCTCTCTCTCTCTCTCTCTCTCTCTCTCTCTCTCTTTCTCTGTGTCTGTGTTATTAGAGAATACTTTTAAAATTTGTGGGAACATTCACATAATACAATTTGATGCATTCTTGAAGACAAGGGACCATTCCGGGTTTCCTATGTAGCTTTAGAAAGACCTCTTTTGGGTATTTACAAACTACTCTTAACTCCTTTCTTTCTAACTTCCTCTTTATTTAGATTTTTTCCTTGTGTATTGACATGCTAATTTGCCAAATTATCTCTTTAAGAATCTAAGGACAGGAATATAAAAGAGTCATTAGCTAGGTGAAAGTTTTCTGTAGCAAGTTAGATATCTTAAAAATTGAATTCAAATGTGTGTCTCTTCATGGCCTTAACCATCTTATTATACCAGAAGAGCAAACCTGTAGCATCAAATTTAGACTGAAAATTAGCAGGAAGCTTTTTGAAAACCCCACTGTGGCTACAGCACAAATATATGAAATAATTATTACCTTCTAAAGGTTCTAGAGAGGTTTGCTTCCACAGATGTCATTATATAAATGATCTTTGGAGGGCCTCGGAGCTCATGATAAAGTTACGAAATTGCTTATTAGAAGGCAAACAACAGTTCTGTTGAGATAAGAGTAATAAGCTTGGAAAAGCACATCTATGTTGTGGTCCACCTACACAAATTCAGTTCCTCCAGAGCATGGAAAACACTTTGGAATTCATTAGCATGCAGTATTTACTCAGAAGCTGCAAAAAATACTGTGTTTGCATAATTTTATCAATTGTCAATAACAGTGCTTGCCAACATTCACATCTTTATTGAGATGCAAAATTAAGAGCAGGAAGAAAGTTTGTGTCAATATTAATATTCAACTCACTTGAATAGATGACATTTATTAATAATGCATCTGGCTCAACATTCACAATTGTATTTAAAGGCCAAACACAATTCCAGTACAGGAAATATTTTTTAGCAAATTGCATCTATTTTTTTTCCATTCCGCAAATGGCTGCTTCCTCAAATTTCTACTGAAAATTGGGATGGGTTGGATGCAGTTAGAACAAGAGCAGTAATAAGACAAAGATTACAAAGCATTAAACATTTTATGGAGAATTGTGTTGGTGCAAAGCTTATTAGTTTTAAAAACTCTATGTTTGTTGGAGCAGCTGGTGTGGGCTGAACATACAAACAACTGTTGTAAAACAAAAGTTAAAGAATTGCTGTAAACAAGACTCCATTTATTTACAGTAGGTTTCAATTCTTTTTCTTTCTTCTCTATCTCATAGTTGCCTGGCTACTGCAAACAGAATGTAGAAAGATTCCAAAAGTATATGGGTGTGGGTGTTTGTGTTTGTACATGCATATGTATTTTTGTGTATTCTTATATATATTTATTTATCATGTAATATATTTCAGTTTATATGTCTATATTTTTTTCAGTTTTTCTAATTCTGTGTTTTATTTCTTGAGTTGATCAGTTGTTCTGAACAAGAGTAGGACTGCAATACTGATATGATGCACATCATTTGAGAAACTCACTGATCAAATTCTTCATGATCAATCCTTACCCATTTGCAGGGCTGGCTAAATAGCTCAGTGGATTAAAGCACCTGCAAGCAGGTACAGGGGCCAGGGGTTTGATCTCTGGGCCTACAGTGCTGGCTCTGCCCCCAGGGCACGATGAAATGGCAATTAAGACTGGGCATGGTGAGTGCCTGTAATCCCAGCTCTTGGGAGGCTGTGAACAGGTGGATCACTATGAGCCTGATCTAGCAGTGAGATCCTGAATATCCTGTCCCTGCCAGTGGTTCCCAACCTTCCTAATGCCATGACCCCACAATACAGTTCCTCATGTTGCGGTGACCCCAAACTAGAAGATAATTTTGGTGGCTACATCAAAACTAATTTTGCTACAGTTATGATTCGGAATGACTTTAGGCGACCCCTGTGTTTTGGTCATTCCACCCCCGCCTCCGGGGTCGCAACCCTTAGGTTGAGAATCACTGCAGTGTAGACCTTACCCCTGCCAAAAAAATCATTATCTGTTTGCTTATTTCTCTAAACTTTTTCTACTTTTATGTATTATGGATACTCAGGTAGAACAAACATGTATTTCCTAAAACCATCTAGAATGTACACATGATCTAAGTCACTTTGGGGCCCTAAACATGAGGGTGCTGGGGACACTTGAGTGGAACAGCGTCTGTGGGCTCCACTGCTTTTTTTAGAGTTGCTCCCCAAGAAATCCTGGCAATATCCATGACCTAACATAGTCTTGTGATATTTTCAGTTTGTCTCTAGCCCACATCTGTTCAGCTGGTCAGCACAAAATAAGCTCAAACATCATTTATTTCTATTTTTATGGTGGTTGTCCCACAGACTTTTCCAAATGATTATGATTTGCAGCATATTTGAAAGAAAATGAAAGCATCACTGATAGAAACCGACAGAAAGCTTCTCATGGAGTTTTTCATTAACATATAAAATGCTTGAGGGTGGGAAAATGTTTAGGTGCCATTTTCTTGCTCTTTCACGGCAAGTTTCAGAAACAGCTCTATTTCTATTTCCTGAGAGACACTGTTGTTATCAAGTCTTGATTCTTACTAACATTGTACATCTCACACAAACATAAGGATCATTACAGTTCAACCAGTGGCTTCCTGATGTGGACCATTTTCAAACTTAACTTTGATCAGTCAAGAAAACAAGTGTCTCCTAGTGTGAAGCTGAAAGGGTAAATAAGATTCAAACTGCACAGTAGATATTGTAAAATGGGACTTTGAAGGGAAAAAGAAGCTACGATACAGGAATGAAGAAAAATGGAATGTGTACGTCTTTATATCTTCAAAGGATCTAACTATATATAGTTAGATCTGTATCTTTATATATATGTAAAGATAGTTAAGATATAAAGATATAGATAGTTATGATAGTTATACTGCCAAAATCTTTTAGTTCATTGTAAAGAAACGTTTGTGTAATATTATTTGAACAATTAAATACAGATATTTTATATTCTGAGTAACTGAATTAAAGATAACAATATGCAATGTATTAACCATTGTTATCCTCCTATTATTGTGTTTTGAAATTCTGTTTTTTTTCCCCCTTTCTTTAAAATAAAAGAAATAAGTATCTCATATTTGAATGATCTGTTTTATGGTTATACTGAACTTGAAATAGATGGCAGGTCTTTCAGATAATTTATTTGCCCATCCTCTCTTTTATTTTATTTGTTTGTTTATTTGTTTACTTATTTTATGGCCGGCTCAGCCTGCCCTCAGGGCAGGGCTGGCACAGCATGTGGTGCTAGGGATCGAACTGCGGTCCCCTTCAGCTGCCTAAGCTTTCCTAAGCAGGCACTTTAGACCACTGAGCCATCCTGCTGGGCCCCCCATCCTCTCTCTTAAAACCATAACTGAATGATATAGTTGCATCTATCACAGTTGCTACATTTTAAGTTTTTTCTTATTCTTATAACATTTTGGAAAACATATTTTAACTGACATATACAAAATCATATGAAATATATATCCATATGTTGCCATATTAATGTTTTCATTTCTATTTATAGATTATATAATATTTAGACCAAGTTAAACATATTCATATCAAGTGTTTACCATTTATTTGTGGTTAGCCTTATAAAATTCTTTTTTCTAATTTTTTCAACTTTGCAGTATGCTAGTGTTATCTATAGTTACTGTAGGATATAAGAGCCAGGAATTCTTTCTCTTGTCTAATTAATTTAGTACCCTTTGATTAACCTTTCCCCATCTCTGTCACCACTCTTCCTGGTCTCTGCTAAACACTACCGTACTGTCAGTATCTAAGATCAACATCTTGCCCAGGGGCAAGCTGAGCCAGCAGCAGAGACCCAGGCACCCTGGGCGGCATGTGCCTGTAATCTCCGCGCTGGGGAGGCTGGAAACAGGGGCATCACTAGAAGTGTGAGCTGCATAGTGAGACAGACCTTATACCAAATATATAAAAGAAATCTAAAAAGGTAAAAAACATGAACATCTTACATTCCATATACGAATTGAGTCATGTGATGCTTGCCTCTGCCTGGTTTATTTTGCATAACATAATCATTTCCAGTTGCACCTTTGATGTCACAAATGATAGAATTTCACTTTTTAACGCTGAGTAGTAATCTATTGTGCATGCTTACCGTAGTTTCTTTATCTATACATCAGTTAATAGATTCTTTCCATTCCTTGGTTCTTCTAATAGTACTGCAATGAATGTAGGGGTGCAGATATCTCTTTAACATACAGATTTCATTTCTACTGGAAATACATCTGGTTGTAGGGTTTCTGGGTCACATGGTATATATATATATATATATATATATATATATATATATATATTTTTTTTTTTTTTTTTTTTTTTTTTTTTTTTTTTTTTTTTTTTTTTTTTTTTTTTTTTTTTTTTTTTTTTTTTTTTTTTTTTTTTTTTTTTTTTTTTTTTTTTTTCGGAACTGGAGATTGGGGATTGAAGTTAGGTCCTTGCACTCGCCAGACAACAAGCACTTATTCTACTGAGCTGTCTCCCCAGCCCCTGTGGTGGGTATATTTTTAATTTTGTGAGGAACTTCAATACTGTTTTCCATACTGCCTGTATGACATTACATTTATTCCACTAGTGTGCAAACCGTTCCCTCTTTCTCGCATCCTTTCCAGAAGTTGATATCTCTATCCTAATAACTGCCACTTTTACTGAGGTAAGATACTAATTTATTTTTATTTTTATTTGTAATTACATGATGTGTAGTGATGTGAGGATTTTTTATGTACCTATTGGCCATTTGAATGTCATTTTTTCAAAAGCACCTATTGTCCATATTTTTATCAGATTATTTCTCTGTTGTTCAGCTTTTGGAGTTCCTTATATACTTTGAGTTCCAATCCCTTGTCAGATTTTTACTTTTCCAATATGTTCTCCCCCTGTGTAGTTTGTTTCTGCATGGAGCTAATGGCTTCCTTTGCCATGCAGAAGCTTTTTATTTTTATTTTTCTAGAATTTTTAATTTTATTTTTTTTTTTCTTGTTTCAGAACTTTTGTTTGTTTATTTATTTATTTTTATGGCCGGCTCAGCCTGCCCTGAGGGCAGGGCTGGTGCAGCAAGTGGTGCGGGGATCAAACCATGGTCCCTGCAACTGCCTAAGCTTTCCTAAGCAGGCGCTTTAGACCACTGAGCCATGCTGCGAGGTCCCTTTTTAGTTTTATATAATCCTATTTGTGTGCTTTTCCTTCTGTTTCTAGTACTTTTGAGGTCTTATCCAGAAAACCCTTGTCTTTTCTAGTGTTTGATGCGTTTCTCTTTCTTTCTTCTAGTAACATAGTATTTCACATTGAAATCTCTAATCCATTTTGAATTTATTTTTATTATGATAAGAGGCAGGGGCTTAGTTTCATGCTTTTATGTACAGATATTTAAAGTTCTAGTGGCATTTATTGAAAAGAATCTCTCAAATGTATGTTCATAGAAACTGTCAAAAATTAATTCATTATAAGTGCATAGACTGACTTCTGGACTCTATTCTCTTGCACTGATTCATGTATTCATTTTTTTTTCCAAGACTATGCTATTTTTATTATAGCACAGTCTTTTTAGCATCTTTTGAAGTAAGGTTATTGTTATGGTTTGTGCATAGGTGTTCCCCCAAAGCCTCATGCAGTCATGGGGTGGTTTCTTTTTTATTTTTTTTTAGATTTAAAAAAAAATATTTTATTTATTTTTTTCTTGTTTCAGAACCTTTGGTTGTTTATTCACTCATTTTTATGGCTGGCTCAGCCTGCCCCAAGAGCAGGGCTGGCGCAGCACGTGGTGTGCGGGATCAAACCACGGTCCCTGAAGCCGCCCAAACTTTCCCAAGCAGGTGCTTTAGACCACTGAGCCATTCCGCAGGGCCCCGGTTTCTGTAATTTGTAATTAATTATGGTGCAGATAGGTGCTGCACCTGCCCTGGGGCAGATGATTTACATTTCCGTGTAAGGAAGGAAGGGTAGTTAGCTACTTGAGGTGCTGCTACCTCCCCTCTTAGTGCTCTTGCTCTTGGCACCACCATGAAAGGTTGTTTTCTGTCATGTACCTCTCTGCCTTGGAGCCAGCTGAATATGGACTGAAATCTCCAGTAACTGTGAGCTAAATAAACCTTTCCTTCCCTAATTTTGAATGTTGGGTGTTTCTCCCAGCAATGAGAGAAGAGTAACTAAGACAGTTATTGAAATATCTCCTTTTGCTTAAGATGTCTTTGGCTATTAGGGACTTCCTGGGCTCTATATACATTTTAAAATAGTTTTTTTTTTTTTTTTTCTACTTCTATGAAGAGTTAGTTTTATAGGTTCATTGCTTTTGGTAGTATGAATACTTTATCAATATTGATTATTTGAATCCATTGACATAGGGGATCTTTCTACTTGTATGTATACTTGATTTATAATTATAATTGTGGAGTTTTTACTTTTTGATTAAATTTATTCATATATATATATATATATATATATATATATATATATATATATAGTATTGCTTTATTGATTTCTACTTCACATAACTTGCTAGTGACATATGGTACCTAAACTGATTTTTATTTTTGACTTTGCTAAGTTAATTTATTAGTTTCAATTATATTTTGGTGGAGTTTGGGGGTTTGTATCTATAAGACCACGTCATGTACAAACAGTGAAAATTTCCTTTCTTTCTAATTCTAATGAATGTTGTTTCTTTTTCTTTCTCTGGGTAAGACTTCTAGAACTAGGCTGAGTAAAAGTAGCTAAAATGGGTCCTTGTCTTTCCTCAGATCGTAGAAAGAGTTCAGTTTTTTCTCATGTAGTCAATATTAGCTGTTGGCTCATTCTAGATGGACTTTATTATGTTGGGTTACATTTCTTCTTACTTGCCTTGTCAATATTTTTATTCTGAAAAAATTTTGAACTTGATGAGATGCCTTTTCAGCATCGATTGTGATAGCCGTATGATTTTGTCCTTCACTAACGTGGCATATTGCATTTATTTATTTGTATCTATTGAACCATGCCTGTGTCCCTAAAATGAGTCCAGTTGATCAAATAAATGATATTTTTAATGTGTTACTGGATTTCTTTGCAAGTATTTGCCCAAGAATTTCTGTATTTGTGTTCATCAAAATATTTGTCAGTAGTTTTCTTTTGTTGTGAATTTTTTTTGTTTGTTTTGTTTTTCCCTCAGACTGATGCTAATATAGTACATTTGTTCGGAGGAAGTCCTCCCTCTTCTGTATTTTAGAATAGCTTGAGAATTAGTATAATTTGTATTTAAATGGTTGGTAGACTTCAGAATAGATTCCAGCTAGTCTTTGGCTATTTAGTGGGAAGTCTTTCATTACTGATTCAGTTTCATTTGTTTATGATTCAATTGTAGTAAGGTGTAAGTGTCTGATTCTTATAACTTGTTCAATTGGTGATCATATGGTTATTCATAATAACATAATAACCTTTAGTAATTCCATGATTGTCAGTTATAATGCCTCCTTTTTCATTTCTGGTTTTATTTGAACTTCTTTTCTGTCTTTTCCTAAGGTAAAAATTTGCCATATCTTTTTATTTAATTTTTTTTTTTTTTTTTTTTTTTTTTTTTTTTTTTTTTTTTTTTTTTTTTTTTTTTTTTTTTTTTTTTTTTTTTTTTTTTTTTTTTTTTTTTTTTTTTTTTTTTTTTTTTTTTTTTTTTTTTTTTTTTTTTTTTTTGGCTTTTTGAGACAGGGTCTTGCTATGCATTTCAGGCTGGCCTTGAGCTCACTTTTGTAGCCCAGGCTGGCCTCGAACTCTCAGCGATCCTCCTGCCTCAGCCTCCCAAGTGCTGGGATTACAGGCGTGCGCCACTACGCCCAGCTTAATTTTTTAATTTTTTGTTTTATTTTTTTCTTGTTTCAGAACTTTTGTTTGTTTGTTTATTTATTTTTATGGCTGGCACAGCATGTGGTGCTGGGGATCGAACCATGGTCCCTGCAGCTGCCCAAGCTTTCCTAAGCAGGCGCTTTAGACCACTGACCCATCCTGCCAGGCCCCTGCCCTATCTTTCTAAAGAGTACTGTTTTTCATTAATCTTTTGCATTGATTTTCTGACCTCTATTTATAATTATCCACTGACCCATATTCTTCCACTAATTTTAGTTTGGCTTGGTTTGCTCGTGTTTTTGTTTTGCTTTATTTTGTTTTTTAGGGAAGGGTCTACAGGGTGTTGAGGGTCTCAGTGCTAGATGGGACTCCTAGTGATCTGCCTATTTACAGCCTCTCAAGAGCTGGGATGCCAGGTGAGCCACCATGCCCAGTCTCAATTGCCCTCTCAAAACACATTCTGGGAATGGGGCCAGCATGGCAGGTGCTAATGTTTTTATATATCTTTAAGATTCAGATTGGATTTTCTTTAAACATACTTACGACAGGGTATTCAGAATCTCCAGGGTCTCACTACACAGATCCACCTCATAGTGATTCTTCTGTTTTCAGCTTCCTAAGTACTGGTATTACAGGCATGCAACACCATGCCCTGTCTTGATCTGCCTCAGCATACCCTGGGGATAGGGACAGCACTGCATGCCAGGGATGGAATCCTGGTTGCTGTGCACTGCCTAAGCAGGTGATTTAGTTCACTGAGTTATCTGGCTGGTCATGCACTTGAATTTTTATATTAGCTCTTTATGCTTTTGTAATATGGATATTGATTGCTCTAAATTTCCTTCTTAGTACTAATTTTGCTTCATTTACTATGTTGTGTCTTCATTTTCATTTATTGTATGAAATTTAAAATTTTCAATTTGAGGGCCTGGCAGGATGGCTCAGTGGTCTAAAGCTCCTGATTAGGAAAGATTAGGCTGCTGCAAGGGACCGCGGTTCGATCCCTGGCACCACATGCTGCACCAGCCCTGCCCTCAGGGCAGGCTGAGCTGGCCATAAAAAAAAAAAAAATTCAATTTGGTATTTTCTTTGTTCTTATAGTTGTTAAAAATTAAGTTAATTACTATGTGATATGTATCTTCCATAATTTTTCTTGTTACTAATTTCTAGTGGTGAGAAAAATATTCTATATTTTTTCAGTTTTGTAATCCACTAAGCCTTGTTTCATGCCCTATCATATGAGCTATTCTGGAGAATGTTCCATATATGGGTGAGAATATGTAATTTTGGAAGCTGCTGTGTAGAATGTTCTGCAGAGGTCTGTCAGGTTCATTTTGTGTAGGGTGAAATTTAATTTTTCTAGTTCTTCATTGATTTTTCTGTCTCAATAATCTGTCTATTGCCCAAAGAGGAGTGTTAATGTTCAAAGCTACAGTGGTAACTCTGTCTTTCTGAATATCAAATGCCTTAGACATAACATGGAACATGTACTTTCCATAAGTGATTGATATTCTAAATTTTAAATCCCTATAGAAGGTGAAAATATAATTACATATTTTTACACATAAATTTAGGAAATTAGCCATATACTAAATTATAGTGGAATAATTGTATAGTATTTTTCCTATCCCTTATTCTCTTTTAATATTATTATTTTAAGCAAACATTTACTTGAGAGAGAGTATATCCATCATTGATGTGACATTAGAAGCAGCACGCATCGAGAAGACCACAAAGACAAGCATTCCAAGCATGATTTTAGTGTTGCTCAATGTGATCCTTAGTGTAGTTGCTTGCTTCGTGGATATTAGCATCCGTAGTTAGTCAGATGAGATTTCTACCAATTAACTATTATTTTCAAAAACTTGTTGGAGATTCTTGGGACCATTGTTTTAATCATCCCATGACTGTAATTGCATGGTTTTGTTTATGCCACACTTCTTAAATTTCTCCTTGCTGTCTCTTCACTGTTTAATCCTTAAGTTATTGGTTTTCATTTAGCTCTATTATATCATTCCATTTTAATTTCTTCTTTTGAGTTCTTTCACTAGGGAGACTATATGATATTTACACATGTAGTTCTGTTTGTTTCACTTCTGGGTATATCTTCAAGATACATTCACTTACATATGAAGGCTTTTTTTTGTTTTGTTTTGTTTTCGCTTTTTTTGAGACAGGGTCTCACTACGCAGTTCAGGCTGGCCTTGAGCTCACTTTTGTAGCCCAGGCTGGTCTCAAACTTGCACCGATCCTCCTGCCTCAGCCTCCCAAGTGCTGGGATTACAAGTGTGCACCACCATGCCCGGCTAGAAGGTTTTGAGTTAATCATTCTTTATAGCTGAGTAATACTTCATCTTTTTCATCCATTCTTCAGGTGATGGACGTTTAGGTTGTTTCCGAGATTTGGCTACCACAAATTGTGCTGCTATAAACATAGGCGCACAAATATCACTATGATATGATGTTTTCAGTTCTTCTGGGAAAATTCCTAGTAGGTGGATAGCTGGATTGAATGGCATTTCCAGTCCTAGATTTTTAAGGAGTCTCCACACTGATTTTGATAATGGTTATACCAGTCTGCAATCCCACCAGCAATGAAGAAGTGTTCCTTTTTCCCTACAGCCTCTCCAACATTTGTTACTGGTTGATTTCTTTACAAAATAGCTATTCTTTCTGGAGATGGTATCTCAGTGCTATTTTAATTTGCATTTCACAGATAAATTGTGATGTGGAGCATTTCTTACTGTATTTATTAGCTTCTAGTATTTCTTCCTCTGACTACTGTGTCTTCATTTCAGATGCCAATTTCTGGATTGGGTCTTTAAATTTGGGAGCCCCAAGTCTTTTAGTTCTTTATAAATTCTAGATAGAAGACTTTTGTCTGAAAACTAATTATTTAAGATTTTTTTTTTTTTTTTTAAATTTGTGGGTTGTCTTTTCACTCTGCGGGTAATTTGTTTTGAGGTGAAAAAATTCTCAGCAAGAGGAGGTCCCAGTTGTTAATTCTTTCAGATATTACACAAGCATTTTGCTTTTTGTCCTTGAACTGTTTGCCTACCTGATGTCTTCAAGATTTCCTCCTACTTTCTCTTCCAGGAGATTAAGTGTTTCTGTTTTAGTATTTAGATCTTTAGTCTATTTTGACTGACGTTTAATACATGGTGATATACTTGGGTCAAGTTTTAGGTTTAGGCATATAGAGATCCAGTTTTTCAAGTACCATTTTTTTTTAATAATTACTTTATTTTATTTATTTATTTTTTCTTGTTTCAGAACCTTTGTTTGTTTATTCACTCATTTTTATGGCCGGCTCAGCCCACACCGAGGGCAGGGCTGGCGCAGCATGTGGTGGCGGGGCTCGAACTGAGTTCCCTGAAGCTGCCCAAGCTTTCCCAAGCAGGCGCTTTAGACCACTGAGCCATCCCTCTGGGCCCTCAAGTACCATTTCTTAAAGAGGCTATCTTTCTTCCAGTAAACATGCTTGGCCCCTTTGTTGAAGATAAGTTTGCCTAGTGTGTTTGTAGCTGCTTCTGCTTCATCTAATCTATTCCATTGATCCTCAGGTCTATTTTTTTTTTTTTCCAATACCATGATGATTTTATCACAGTAGTTTTATAGTAGAATTTTAAGTCGGGAGTTGTAATGCCTCCTGCCTAGTCTTTGTTGCCCAATATTGTCTTTGCTATTCTAGATCTCTTCAGGTTCTATATAAATTTTAAGAATGATTTCCCTAGGTCTGTGAGCTATGTTGGTTTTATTTTGATAGTGATCACATTAAATATATATATATATATATATATAACAATTTAGGGGGAAAGGCCATTTTCACAATGTTGGTTCTTCCTATCCTTGAGCAGGGAATATTTTTCCATTTTCTGAAATCACTATGATCTCTTTTTTCAGAGTACTGTAGTTTTCATTGAATAGATCTTTTACTTCTTTAGTTAGATTCTTAAGTATTTCATTTTCCATGGTGCTATTGTAAAGTATATTGTTTCTCTAATTTCTTTCTCAGTGTGCTTGTTATCTGTGTAGAGGAATGCCATTGACTTTTGTGTGTTGACTTTGTATCCTGCTATGCTATGCTACTGAATTTGTGTAGCTAGTAACTTCTTGGTGGAGTTTTTTGGGTCTTGGTGGAGTTTTTTGGGTGTTGCAATTAGACTATCATGTCATTTGCAAATAATGAGAATTCAACTTCTTCTTTACCTATTCTTACTCATTTTATTTCTCTCTCTTTTCTAATGGCTGTAGCTAACGATTCCATAATTATACTGAATAGATCTGAGAGGAAAATACTGCAGTTTTTCCCTAGTTAGAATTATGCTAGCCTTTGGATTATCATAGATGGATTTTATCAGACTGAGTTAGACACCATCTATTCCAATTTTCTGTAGTACTTTGAGCATGAATGAGTGTTGGACTTTGTCAAAAGCCTTTTCTGCATCAATCAAGATAATCATGTGGCTTTTGGATTTGGCTGTATTGATATAGCGCATTACATTTATAGATTTGCATATGCTGAATCATCCTTTAAACCATGGGATGAATACTACCTGGTCGTGGTGTACAATCTTAGTAATGCTGTGCTGTATTCTATTTGCAAAGATTTTGATGATTTTTGCATTTATGTTCATTAGAGGGTTTGGCCTGTGCTTCTCTTTTTTAGTTGCATCTTTCTTTGGTTTTGGTATCAGTATAATACTTACCTCCAGGAATGATTTTGGGAGGATTGTATTCTTTTCCATTTCATTGAATAGTTAGAGGAATATTGGGGTTATAATTCTGTAAATTTCTTATTGAATTCAGTGGTGAACACATCAGAACCTGTACTTTTCTTTGTGGGTAGGGTTTTTTTTTTTTTTTTTTATTACAGTTTGTATTTCACTGGCTGTTATTGAGGATTCTTATATATTCTTGATTCAGTTTTGGCAAACTGTTGCTTTGTAGGAATCTGTCCATTACATATGTGTCTTCAATTCTGTGTGAGTAAAGGCTCTCAAAGTAGGTATTCATAATCTGAATCTCCACTGGGTCTGTGGTAATTTTACCCTTTTCATTCCTTATTGCTCGAATTTGAGTTTTTTCTTTCCTGTTTTTT